>QANX01001072.1:10459-189999 GCA_003254975.1 Ochetophila trinervis | reverse complement strand
AAAAAAAAAAAAAACCCATAAAGTTTATTACTTGTATATACCCATGACCCGATTTTAGATGAAGTAAAAAAACTTATACATTAATTCGTAATTTGAACAAAAAAATGAATACTTAGTTATACGCAAAACGATACTATTCAGACACCTAAAGCTCAAAATCATAGAGATAAAAGTCAATGATTTCTATGAGAGAATGAATTCCATCTTAAAAAAAAAAAAACTATGAAAGCTTTGAAGCTTTGGGAGCTACTGCTTACCAAATGCGTGTTTCTCTCTTTTTTACGTTTTGCTATTTATTATTTTGTTTCCCGAAACCCAGTGGACAATGGACGTAATCAAATTTCAATAGAATTCTCTTTCTAGATTTTCTGCAGTCATTGAATTAGCCAGAGCTTTGGCATCCTTGTCTTTTTATTATTTTTTATTGTTATTTATTAATTCTTCACTACCCATGCCTAATCACCAGAAAAAATAAGCAAAATTGGATATAAAAATATCAAATAAAATAAAAATAATAGATGAAATTGAAAAACCAAAACCACATAAAGTTTACTTATTTGAACGTAAGTAGTGAAATTTTAAATTAGAGAGTGAAATCTTTAATGCAGAAGCTAATTTGTGAAACAATTCAGCATTTATTCTTATTTTTCAAAATTCAATAAAATCTATAATTTTATAAAATCGATCAAAATTAATGACTTTTTCAACATCAATAGCTTTTTATAGGTATTTAAAAAGTCATAATTGAATACCATTGAATTTATATAGATTTTACAAAAGTCTGAATTAAATACATCAATATTTTAATAAATTTTAAAAAAAAATCTAAATTGAGGTCCTGTTTGGCATAGCTTCTGAGAAGCCAAAAGCAACTTTTAAAACTTAAAAACTTCTTTTGAAAATGTTTGGATAATTTTCTGAAAGTGTTTCTGGCTTTCAGAAGCCATTTTTATCAAAATTAGTAAAATTAAACTTTTCAAAAAAGCATTTTTGAAAAAACAGAAAAAAAACATAATAAAAAACAAAACATATACCAAACAGAGCTAAATATCCTTAGGTTTTAAAAATATTCATTAACAAAGTTATTTAGTCAAATGCAACCAAAAACCTAATCTAACGGGTGGATATGCATATTTATGATATACTTCATATCTCTTTTTTTTTTATGAAAATATAATTCATATCTCATATCTCACCTAAATCGTCATTGCAAATTGTGACATTTCTCTATATACTTTTCCATTCTATCAAGGACAATCATACTGTATCAAAACTAGACAGGAATTAAATGGTTTTACTTGTAGGGAGATCTTATTCACCAATATAAATATAAATATATATATATATATATATATATATATATATATAGATATATAAAGAAATTTTCAGATCCAAAAATTTTGAATAAAAAAAATTCACAAAATGTCATTGATGGCTAGCACAATTTGAATTTTCGATGTCAAACCAGATAATTACTATATATATATATATATATATAAATAGAGATGCAATAATTTTTCATTCGGGACTCATGTTTGGAGATTGTGCCATATTTATCATTAATAACNAAAAAAAAATTAACATAAAAACAAAATCTAATCATAAAATAGATAACTAAAATATATGAAATACAACCTGATTCATGAAAGCTTAATTGATGAAATATGGTTAGTTGTAACATAAGTTTAGTAATATGTAATAACCATAAATAAGACAAAGATAACAAAAATAGAAGTTCAATCCATTAAAAATAACTGAAAAAAAAAAACATACAAAATTCGTCATGTCATAAAAAATAGGCATGATGTATGAACAAGTATGTAAGAACCAAACAATTTACACCCTCAAGTACATTGTGATATACAAGGTAACGTACTTGTTTTGTCAGTCAAGTTATCCAAACATTTATTATGGGTAAAAGAAACTAAAAATCATTAATCAGGTTTTTTGAATAAGATTCTTGTAGTTTGAGAATAAAACATGAAAACGTACAAATTCTAAAACAAAATTTTCATAGTAAACTCTTAATATATATTAACTGCTTCAAAGATCCAATTTGCCAAAACCATCAATGTTTAGAAAAAGTTAGAAAATTCCCTTTTGTACAAGAAACTCAAAATTAAGCATTACTTGATCAATAAAAAACAAATCTTTCTTGGTATTTTTCTATTACAAATACATTATCGAATCACCAAAAACATATAACAAAGCTACTGCAATTTAGAATTAATTATCTAGAAAATTCTTCACAATCAAAGAGAGGAATACAAAAGATTAAAGCAATGCAACTGATTAAAAGAAATTGGCATAAATTGATTATCACATAGTACTGTAAAGCTAAAATTCACAAAATTATACATACCCATTACAAAAAAAAAAAAAACCCATAAAGTTTATTACTTGTATATACCCATGACCCGATTTTAGATGAAGTAAAAAAACTTATACATTAATTCGTAATTTGAACAAAAAAATGAATACTTAGTTATACGCAAAACGATACTATTCAGACACCTAAAGCTCAAAATCATAGAGATAAAAGTCAATGATTTCTATGAGAGAATGAATTCCATCTTAAAAAAAAAAAAACTATGAAAGCTTTGAAGCTTTGGGAGCTACTGCTTACCAAATGCGTGTTTCTCTCTTTTTTACGTTTTGCTATTTATTATTTTGTTTCCNATATGAAATTTAAGGTGATTGAAATTAAGTTACTTATCATCTTTACTATTTTCTAAGCCACAAACACATGGTTAATGAAGCACCAAGAAAACAGAAATTCAGAACATCAACCAAATTGCTCCACAAAATTTCTACATCTATAAAAATGATTACATATCATTCTATTACAGAAAACAATTATATTTGTCAAATAATCAAACCAAAATCACTTACAAAATAAACCGAATAAGCAATAAGGTTTGGAACTATTTTTATCACAAATTTTATCAAAATCTTTTCACTGCAAGGAAGGAAAAAATAAATAAAAAAAATAAGAAGAAAAAAACTCATTTTTTACCTTGCTTTGTAGAGGCCATAAGGAAAATTTCAGTTCTTGAATTGGGGAAAGAGATAGGAACCCAGAAATTGAGTTTAATCAAGCAGCTATCATTTTCTTTATGTCCGGCTCCCCAAAAACGGCTTCAAACATACACTTTTCAAATTGCGACGGCATCGACTTGTGGCTCTGCAGAGAGGGTTTTCGACTCAGATGCGGAGAGGGTTTTTGACTCGCTAAATTCCTTCACGAGGCAGACCTGATGTCCGATTCATCCTTTGGTTGACTCATTAGCGAAGATGAGTCCGGGGGAGATAGGGGTTATAAGAGCAGGAATAAAGATAGGGGCAGAGAGTCGTATGTGTGGAGGAGAGGTGGGAGGAATGTGGAAATGGAATTTCAATTGTATGTGGGGAGGAGAGGTGGGAGGAGGAGAGAATGGGAGAAGAGGTGGGAGGAATGTGAAAATGGGCTTTAGGTCGTATGTGTGGAGGAGTGGTGAGAAGAATGTGGAAATGAGATTTAATTGGAATTCTTTTATTTAACTTTTTTTTTTTTGGGTCCTAACCGGTTTAGAAGGTAATTAGTACCTGTTGTATCCCATACAACCATAACAAGGTTGTTATATAGGAAATCCCTTTCCATATACTCAAACAAATATCGTATCAGACGTCAGAGGATATATCAAATCAACATTGATAGTTGCATTCCTGGTGCAAACTCCAAACCAATACCAATTTAATCTACTAATATATTTATTTATTAATTTATATTTAATAATTTATTATTTTAAAATTTACATATTCATATCTAATTTTGGATTAGGTGGAATGTATAGGGATGTATTATTTAGATGTAATATATTAATTTTAGTTAGTATTGTATTTGGTGTTAGTATTGTATAAAATTATATAATATATTTTATTTTTTTAATACAATATATGATGTATTAATAATACACCAAAAATTATCTGTATTAAGTTATACAAGCCAAGCTTTACCACAAAGACGAAGTTGAGCTTCTGCACAGGTATGTATCCATATCTTCCATTTTTTTCTCTATGGATCTTTTAATTTTTTTTCTTTCTTCTTCTTCTTCGACAAAAATACCAATTATGAGACATTATTGCAATTTTTTTTCATTTTTTTTTCTATGTTTTGCTCTTCATTTGAGGCTAGCTTATGTTTCTGTTTTGCTCTTCGTTTGAGGCTAGCTTTGAGAGATGTTGGATCAGTTTGTTTTCGCCTTTAATTAGACTTGATTTTGGTAATCTTGCTCTTCATATTGTCTAAGTGTTTGATTGGATTTGACTGGATTTCTATGTTTTGCTCGAAGTTTGACTGGATTTCATATTGGTCTTCTGCATTTTTGGGATTAGCTTCTTTTTTCTTTCATGATTTTGAGGTTATGTTCTTTATTGTTATCTAGATGATATGATGATGGGTATAAAACGTATCATTGAAATTCTAGGTGTTTTCTTTTTTAATTGAAAACTTGTAACATCATAGTTGAAAAGAGATTTAAATAGTTAAACATTGAAATTCTATTTATGCAAGATTTTATTTCGGCTGCGCTTTTGTTTGGACTATCTTTGGAGATTTATTAGTATTTTTTTTTATCTGGGTGATTTAAAATTAGAAGAAATATCATTCAAGCTATTATTTAACTTGTCCATCATTAAAGTGATCATTTAAAATTGGCTTCAAACTACAATGCCCACGAATCTTATTCATTGAATAATAGTATGAAAGTTTCTAGATCATCTAGATCATGTTGACATTGTTAAAGAATTAAAAAGTATAGGATTGTCTGTGAAGGACCAATGTGATGTGCTTGCTCTTTTGATTAAGGAGCCTCACATGTTAGCAACATTTAGGTCTACTGAAGGTATAATTATAGAGATATTTGTGACGAGTTTATTTAGACAGTTGAGAAATTCATGAACTAAATATGAAGCCACAAAGTTTGGAGGACTAATTTGATATTTTCTTTAAGTATTTCTATTTGTGAACTTTTGTTATGGATATTCAGTGTAGTCACTAATGATAATTGTTCATATTTTTAACTTTTTGATATTGTAAACTTTGTTATGGAGAGCAAATACTCTTCTAAATTCTAATATTTTTTTTATATTTTCTATATATTAGAGTAGCAATAAGGAGTACAATGATAAATATTAGAAATTTGAATATTAAAAATCAAAACCTTTAGTAAAATTAGAATTAAAAATTAAAAATTAAAACTAAAAATTTAAAAGTTTTAATAAAAGTTAAAGTTAAAAATTTTTAATTTTAGAAAAATAATCCAATACAATACAAAAGTGTACGAAACATCTTATTGTATATGCAATTTAATACAATTTTACATCAAACATATAAATTGTATTATATAATACATTTCAATACAATACAATACATTACAACACAATCTAATATGATACAATCTAATACAATACAACGTACTAAACGAACCCAAAATATTAATTTATAAAATAATAATACATAAATAATTGATAAATATATTGGTATACTAAATGATACTCTTAACGTTACTTTTCAGCTATATTATCATACAAAAAATCTCATAGAGAGTATAATAGACTAACAGTCTGCATTTCTAAGACATTTTATTTAGCTAGCTTTCCCCCATATAGATTAACAACAAAATTACACATTACATTATTCTAAAGCTAACAGTACTCTATTTTGTTTTTTTTTTTTTTTTNTTTTTTTTTTTTTTTTTGGGTAAGTACAGTGAATCCGTCAAGAACACAATGGTACATATTATTAACTATTAAATTGATTGTTGAAAAAGAAATAACAAATGAAAGAAACACACAATATTTACGAGGTTCGGCAAAAGCCTACGTCCTCGGCTCCAGTGGGAGCAGTCGCTATATTATTCAGTGTTTGAAAAAATTACACGCCTAATTCCACATCTATCTCTCAACAATTCATACTACTCAAACACAGATGAATAACTAATAAGTTATCTCTACAAATACAGTACAAAGAAACCCTAGATCACACAGAAAGACGAAGGAAGAAGAAGAACACACGCAGACGACTCTTCGCACACAGACAACAGAGACGACTCTTCGCTCACACACAGACAACTCTTCGCTTACACTCATACCGCGGCTAACCCTAACAGTAGCGATGAATATATTCTCGTACTACGGCTAACCCTAACAGTAGCGATGAATATATACATGTATCAAATAACACGCAGATGTCACGTGCCGCAACTCGGGCTGGATATCACGCGGGCTTTGATACAAGAGGCAGAACAGAACACTGGGCTTAAGTAACAAATAGTAACAGGCCTGCAAAACAGAGAGAGAAAGTCCAAGATACAAAACGACACAGTATGGAGCAAATGTGAATTAAACATAACAATTCTCCACCTAATTCACATTCACAGAAAACAATATAATATAGCAACTACTCAGCCACCTTCCTAGCACATAAATTATTCAAGAACATACATAATTAATTTACTCCTATTCGGAGTAGAGATTTGCAAGTTTTAAACTTGCTAGAGGAAAGAGTTTTAGTACCCATATCAGCAGGATTACACTCAGTTGGAATCTTTTCTAACTTAAGAACATTTTTAGCAAGTAAATCTCGAATAAAATGATATTTTACTTGTATATATTTTGAACGTTCATGAAAAACAGGGTTTTTAGACAGATGAATAGCACTCTGACTGTCAGAATATAAAACTACTTCCTGTTTCAAAACATTTAATTCAGATAATAACCCTTTAAGCCAGACAGCTTCTTTTGCTGCCTCAGTAACAGCAATATACTCAGCCTCAGTAGTAGAAAGTGCAACAACTGACTGAAGTTGAGATTTCTAGCTAACACAGTTACCACACACAGTAAAAGCATAAGCAGATATAGATCTTCTATTATCTTTATCCCCTGCATAATCAGAATCCATGAATCCTACTAATTCAATTTCATTTTGACCTCCTTTGTAAACCAAACCTTCAAACTTAGTATATTTCAAATACTTCAACAACCATTTCACAGCCTCCCAGTGAGGTCTGCCAGGATTAGACATGTATCTACTCAGAACACTAATAGAATGTGAAAGATCAGGTCTTGTACAAATCATCATATACATAACAGATCCAATAGCATTACAATAAGGAACAAATAGCATATCTTTTTTATCAAAATCAGAAACAGGACATTGATCACTTGATAATTTAAAATGATCTCCCAAAGGCACATAAGCAATTTTAGAAGTATTCATAGAGAACTTAGAAATTACCTTTTTCAAATAAGATGTTTGATTAAGTTTCATTTCAAGTTTATGTCTGTTTCTAGTAATACTAATACCAAGAATCTTTTTAGCATGACCAAGATCTTTCATATCAAATTCGATTTGAAGAAGAAGTTTTACATTTTCAATGACAGTAAAATTTGGACCAGCAACTAACATGTCATCAACATAAAGAAGCAAGAAAACAGCTTTATTGCTAGACAGATCTCTAAAATATAGACAGCTATCAAACTGACTTCTTGTGAAACCATTTTGAACTACAAAAGAATCAAAACGTTTATACCACTGTCTCAGAGACTGTTTTAAACCATAAAGAGACTTTTTTAGCAGGCAAACAAGGTCTTTACCATTTTCATTAACCTTATAACCTTCAGGTTGATCCATGTAAATAGTCTCATCTAATTCACCATGTAAAAAAGCAGTTTTAACATCAAGTTGTTCTAGTTCCCAATCAAAATTCACAACAAGAGACAAAATTATTCTAATAGTAGTATTTTAACAACAGGAGAGAAAATTTCATTATAATCCACACCCTCGACTTGAGTTAACCCCTTAGCAACCAATCTAGCTTTAAACCTTATTGGTTCTGAGCTTGACAGACCCTCCTTAACCATATAGATCCACTTACATCCTACCATTTTCTTACCCGAAGGAGAAGAGACCAGAACCCAAGTTCTGTTTAGATTTCATCTCTTCAGCCATAGCCTCCTTCCACTGTTTTGTCTGTTTAGAATTTATGGCTTCTATGAAGGACTTAGGTTCACTATCCACTAGATCACTAAGGGTTACAAGGGCATAAGACATATACTCAGCATGAGCATATTTCTTATTTGGTTTAATTTTCCTCTTTGATCTATCCCTGGTAAGTAAGTATCCTGGAAAGGCTAAATGACTAGAACTAGTCTCACTTTGGTTATCATTTCCTTGAACACCTAACCTCATTTGAGTTTCTTCACACTCAATTTCTGTATTTTCAATCTCGATGGAGTTTCCTTTCTCTAGGGTATTTTCTTTTGGACTGGTTAAGGAAGTTTCACTCTCATCTTCCTTATCATTCTCCACCTCAGGGAATAACACAAACTCTCTAAATTCTTTATCTAAAAATTCTAGGGACCCGGGCTGACTCTTTTCCTTACAGGGCATAGACAGCTCATTAAACACCACATCCCTACTTATTATAACCTTAAAACCATGTCCCTCTTTTATCCAGAGCCTATAACCTTTGACACCTATAGGATAGCCTAAGAACACACACCTCACACTTCTAGGTTCTAGCTTACCCTTCGATTGGTGTGAATAAGCTGCACACTCAAACACCCTTAGTCTGCTAAAATCTGGTCTCTTCCCAGACCAGACTTGCTCAGGAATATTAAAATTTAGCACAGTAGAGGGAGACAAATTCACAAGATAAGCTGCAGTCATTACAGCTTCACCCCAAAAAACATTAGGCAAACCAGAGGAAATCAGCATACATCTAACTTTATTTAACAAAGTTCTATTCATTCTTTCAGCAATGGCATTCTGTTGTGGTGTGTGCTTAACAGTTCTGTGTCTTATCATACCAACAGATGTGCTAAAATTGTCAAATTCAGAATTACAAAACTCTAAACCATTGTCTGTTCTTAAGGTTTTTATAGATCTATTAGTTTGGTTTTCAACAAGAGTTTTCCATTCTTTAAATTTTTGAAATGCTTGATCTTTAGACTTTAGAAGACAAATCCAAACTTTTCTCGAAAAATCATCAATAATGGACATAAAATATCTATTTCCTGATTGAGTTTGGATTTTAGCAGGGCCCCACAAATCAGCATGCACATAATCAAGAATGAATCTAGCTCTTTTAGGACTAGAATTGAAACTTAGTCTATTCTGTTTTCCTAAGACACAGTTTTCACAGAAATCAAGCTTATTCATTTTATCATTACCAAGAAAGTTTTGTTTATGCAAATAATACAATCCATTTTCACTCATATGACCTAATCTATTGTGCCACAACAGAGTTTTATCAACATTAGGACTAATTGAAACATTGCTGTCACCTGAAACAGTTTTTCCAAGCATTATATACAAACCATTTCTTTTTACTCCTTTCATAACAATAGCAGAATCTTTATGAACATACATAAAACCATTCTTTGTTTTACAAGACATACCAGATTCATCTAGCATACCTACAGATATCAAGTTTCTCTTTAATCCAGGTACATGTCTCACATTTGACAGAATTTTAACAGATCCATCATACATTTGAATTTTAACATTTCCAATTCCAATTACTTTGCAAGAAACATCATTACCTAGTAGTACTTGACCACCATCAGACACATTGTAGGAACAAAAAACATTTAAGTCAGGGCACATATGATACGAACAACCTGAATCCAAAACCCATTCATCATTAGACAGACTTGAAGAGACCATTAACACTTCAGCATTGTTCACATCAATGTTAGAATGAGACATTTCAGAATTACTCTGGTTGAAACCTATCTTTCTATCATTTTCATCCTTTTTCTTTTTAAAACAATTTTGGATGTAATGTCCTTGTTTCTTACAATAATAGCATTTTCTGTTTGAAACTTGTGATCTATTCTGATTTTGCTGTGAGTTAGTCCTAGGGACAAACCTAGGTCCAGTTCTGCCACTATTAAAATTATTGTGACTTACATGTCTTTTAATGAAATTTTTACTTCTAATACTAAGACCTTCAATTTTTGAGACATATTTTAATTCTAAATCCTTAGACCTCAAAGTAGTAACAACCATATCAAGTATCTCTACCATATTTAATCACATTTTTAACATCATTATACATTTCAGGCAAAGCATTTAGCAAAATTACAGCATTATGTTCATCAGAAAAATTTACTTTACTATTAGTAAGGCTTAATAAAATACGATTAAACATGTCAAGATTTTGATCTAGATCTTTAGAAGTATCCATTTTAAAACTAAAAAATTGTTCAAGCAGGTATATGCGATCAGGCAGAGATTTTTCAAGGAATAATTTTTCAAAAGTGGTCCACATTTCAAGAGAGGTTTTCACGGTACTTACCTTTCTCAGGACATTGTCAGACAGATGTAGTATGATGGTACTTAGGGCAATCTCATCAGTCTCAGTTTTCTTATCATCCGAGACAACACTGGTAAACGAGGAATCAATAGCCTTAGCTACTTTCATTTGAGTAAGCACAGCTTGCATCTTCCTACGCCAAAGGAGAAAATCTCCTTTGCCGTTAAAGATTTCAACATCCACACGAGTTGTCATTTAAGCAAAAAGCAAAGAAAAAAAAATATTGAATTTACACAGAGAAAGTAATAACACAGAGTAATTACAAAACAGAGAAAAAATAATCAGTAAAACAAATTTACTTAGAGTAAACAACTAACCAGAATGAAAAACGTATTCACACAGAGAAGGATAAACACAAAGTAATTACAAAACAGAAAAAATCGGTAAAACAAATTTACTCAGAATTAACAATTAAAACAGAAATTAAAGAAAATTCAGAGAACACCCAAGCAAATTATCGAAATCAACAGAAAAGTTGATTCCGTGAGAAATAATATTTCCAAATAACTATTACCCTAGGACCTCAAAGAATGGAAAAACTGGCTTAAAGGAAGTTCGGAAAAAAATTGAGACAACTTATCAGTTTTTCTGAACAAATCAAGAAGAAAAGAAAAAAGACACTAAAATCTTTAAACAAGATAAATTGACTCAGATTCTCCAAGAAAACAACCAAAAAACCTAGACTCTCCAGGAACCGAGATCCTAGGTTCTTTAGAAAATTTGGAAACCACACAAAAAAAGAAAAAAGCACATAGAGATTCACACCAACCTTTACGGACCTACATACAAGATGCAGAGCCTTCTCAGATTTATGCGAAACATAAAATCACAAACATACACAGTATAAGATTTTAGTAAAATGATATTAGAGCAAAAAACTAAAACGAGACGAAGAGAGGAAGTAGTAGAGATATGGAACATTAAACGGCACAGAAAACCTTCTACACTTGAAGATGGCTTTGATACCAAAATGTTGAGAAAAAGAGATATCAAACGAGAGAAAAAACACAGTATTTACGAGGTTCAGCAAAAGCCTACGTCCTCGGCTCCAGTGGGAGCAGTCGCTATATTATTATAGTGTTTGAAAGAATTACACACCTAAATCCATATCTAACTCTCTAATCTCACACTACACAAACACAGAAGAATAACTAACAAGTTATCTCTGCAAACACAGTACGAAGAAACCCTAGGTCACACCGAAAGACGAAGGAAGAAGAAGAACACACAGACGACTCTTCGCTCACACAGACGACTCTTCGCTCACACTCGTACTACGGCTAACCCTAACAGTAGCGATGAATATATACAGGTATCAAATAACACGCAGATGTCACGTGCCGCAACTCGGGCTAGATATCACGCGGGCTTTGATACAAGAGGCAGAACAGAACACTGGGCTTAAGTAACAAATAGTAACAGGCCTGCAAAACAGAGAGAGAAAGTCCAAGATACAAATCGACACAGTATGGACAATTATCAGAATATGTAAATGTGAATTAAACATAACATTTTATGAACTCAACAAGGCCACAAGTAACTAGGACGAAAGTAGAGTCCTGGGCCAAGGAGGCTATGCAATAGTTTGCAAGGGTCTTTTAGACAACAAAATGGTCACCATTATGAAATCCAAAATTGGTGATCAGAGCCAAATTGAGCAATTCATCAATGAAGTAGTTGTGTTTTCCCATATTAACAATCGAAATGTGGTGAAGCTGATAGGGTGTTGCTTAGAAACAGCAGTTACCTTACTAGCATATGAATTTATTACAAAACGGGACACTTTCTAATCACACTCATAGCTAAGGCCACTCATCACTTTCCTAGAAAATGCCATGGCGCTAGTGGCAGTGGTAGCAATACAACTACAGAGTTCGACAGCATGAAAAGTCATATAACTACGCCTTATCATAATGGTCGATAATATATATAATGGAAAAACGTGCTGTGTTGTTTGAATAGTACTATCAAAGGGCTGGTTTGTAATTTTCAGTTTTTACTATTTTTATTTTTTCCCTTTTGATAAAGAGAGTAAATAATGTGAACAAGAAATATAGAAGTTATTTTAGAAAAAAAGAAATATAGAAGTTATTTTAATAAATGTTAATTTATAATACAAGAATATTCCAAATGAAGACGAGGGATTGAGGAGATATAGCATTTATAATGAAAAGTTCAACTTCAATTGGGTCATTTTTTTGTGCAATTGGTAAATTAATTAAGTTTAAACGTTTATTACATAGTTTATTTTTTTGTTTTCCCCATCAACTTTTTCCTAAAGGCTTATTCAACGGGGTACACATGCTTTCTCATTTTGAAGGCTGATGAGGCTTTTTTTTATTTATTAAAAAAATAATTATTCATTAAATAAGACCAAAGAGAGGCGAAGGAAAAAGAAGAGAAATTAAAGAGGCAAAAAAATAATAATAACATAAAAAAGACAAATAAATAAACATCAGGCTCTCTTGTTGAAAGGTAAAAGGAGAGGCTGATAATGATTATCATAAAAGCAAAGATAGCACGATGAAAAGAGGAAGAGACCAATAAATATACATCCTTTAAGACTTTATGTAGGTACCCCACTATACCACCCACCAATGATTCTCATGTGCTCCTAATTTCTTGCGAAGCTTAAAAATGGGCTAATAAAGAGTAGCAAACACCCAAAAATGAAAGCTTAGGAAGAAAATGCATTTGCAACATCGTCCAATATTAATGTTCCTCCTGCAAATTGAGATACTAATCGCAGTTATAGCAAAAGCAAAAGCCACATCACGAATAACCAAGCCGAAGCCTGCTCTAGGCCACTGCTCAAACAGTTGAGGCACCATTAGCATTCCCTACCCTTCTGGCATGAGCAATGAGTGCTATCTTGATATTGAATCATTTTCTTATCATGATCATCATTTGCAACCACTCATTCACTCCACCAAAACCATTTTCCCAAACAGCAGTAGTACTCAACATATCGCTCGACGATGGCGAACTTCGTTTCGCAGGCTCTGTGGCACGTGCATGCTACGATGCAAACGACAACCTTAGCACTGACTCCGACCAGGCTATGAATTCCACATACACGGTATTCGAGGTTTCCCATGATGATTGCTATTGGTTCCCGAACTCTCTTGGAGGTGTGTTTGGTTCAGAAAGAGGTGGAAAGTTTGTTACTGGATGCGCAACAACATGGTACGAAGTTGGGGATTCACAAAATGAGTCCTGCAATGGCATTGGATGCTGTCAAATGTCAATCCCAGATGGTGCATTGGATTAAGAAAGAAAACAAATTAATTCATCTTTGACATATAATTTTTTATTCTAAAACTATTAGATTTGGTGAATTGATCGTATGGAATTGCATCTTAATTACTAATGTTTAATTACTGCTTGTGGCAGGTTCTTGGTTTTATTGGGGATTAAAGAAAAGAAAGCTCATCAAACTTAAAGAGAAATTCTTTCAACAAATGGGAGTGTTAGCAGACAACAGAATAGTTGCCATTGAGAAGTCCAAAATTGATGATGAGAGCCAAATTTAGCAATTCATCGACGAAGTAATTGTGCTTTCCCAGATTAATCAACGAAATGTGGTGAAGCTTTGTTGATTGGAGACAGAGGTTCCCTTACTGGTCTACGAATTTATTACAAATGGAACTCTGTCCCAACACATTCATGGGAAAGCCAAGTGCTTCTTAATTTCCTGGGAAATGCGTCTGAAAATAGCAACAGAAACTGCAAGTGCACTTGCATATTTGCAGTACTTCTCAGCTTCTATGCCAATCATCATTCATCCACAGAGATGTTAAGACTGTTAATATACTTAGGCCTACTATGAAGGAGGTGGCAACAGAGCCAGAGGGACTAAATAAGAAAACGCATAGTCAGTTGGGACAAGAGGATTTACCATCACAACAATCTGGCGATCTTTCAGAATGGTACTAGCTGGAGCGATACGGCTGCCGGGTTTGATAGCTTGAATAGCCAAATAAAGATTTTAAGTCTTATAAGACTAAAATGTATATCTTTTGTGATTAATTATAGATTGATTGCGTTGCGTGTTGTTTGTTTGGATTTGTTTAAACTAAGAAATCAGATATTGAATGGGCAGTAATTTGTTTAATGTTCAATTGATTTTTATTATGTTGCTTATTATTATTATTATTATTATTATTATTATTTTTATGTGTGTATGTTTTGTTTTGTTTAATTAATTTTATTTATATTTGACATCCTTGCAAATGCTCTAATTTTGTTTATCAATGAAACACTCCCATTTTTATTTTTGGTAGAACCATGAAACACTCCCATGTACAAATATATATATATATATATAAAAATAAATATATGATATGATCGAAGTATCCGACGTAGCAACTAAAGTCGGTTAAGAAAAATAGATTTTGTTCATTTTTTTCAAAATTAATTGTTTTTTTTTTTTTTGGAGAAAAATTCATAAAAAGAATTGTTATTGAGAAATGTCAAAAAGTTGGATATATTGAAAAAGAAACTAAATTGATTTCATTTAATTTTTAAAAAAAATTAAAGATTTTTCATTTGGCAAAAGTAAAGAAGAATAAAAAAGATAAAAGCAAGTTTAAAAAAATGTAATAGTGGGTCCATGCTTTTATTTTATTTTTCACCATATCCCCTCGTGTATAAAAGGTTTAAAGCTTTCAGTCAGAATAAGAAACAGGAGGCAGTTTGGTTTTTCATTTTCCTTATAGCACTAGTCTTCTCTCTTCTCCAATGGCCTTGGCCGTGATCTTTAAGAACTTGGTCTTCTGCTGTTTACTCTCCTCTTTGTGGGTCCCCTGGGTGGTTGCCAAATCACCACTTGAAGCCGAAGAAGCTCTACGAGAAGCCGACAGAGTCACCAACTTGCCAGGACAACCGCCGGTCACATTTCCGCACTATGCGGGCTACGTCAAGCTCTCACCGCCCCGTGCTCATAAAGCTCTCTTCTACTGGTTCTTTCAAGC
The DNA here is from genome assembly GCA_003254975.1 of Ochetophila trinervis. Classification (NCBI taxonomy): domain Eukaryota; kingdom Viridiplantae; phylum Streptophyta; class Magnoliopsida; order Rosales; family Rhamnaceae; genus Ochetophila; species Ochetophila trinervis. Next base: position 174,665 of record QANX01001072.1, on the reverse strand, counting down.
CCAGAAAAACCCCCTTCAAAAGCCTCTCGTGCTTTGGCTCAACGGAGGTCTTCTCTCTCTCTCTCTCTCTCCCCTATTCTTAACATTTTCTATATATGTAAGGCTTATTAATTTTATTTTATTTTCTTTTGTTTTGGAAATTCTTTTTTTCTGCACTGTAAGTCAGTCTAAGCAAACACGGTCTCAAAAGTTTCAACTTATTTCCCTGAAAAATGAATATCACTACATTGGGGATAATTATAAATAATAGCTTGCCTGGTTATGTTTGTTTACTTGTAATTTCTACAAGACAAAGATATTGAGACTTTATTTTACATAGCTTTTACTTCTTTCATAAATGTTTTTAAAAACTTACTCTTTAATGATTTAGTGTGAGGCTTAAAGCATTTTTTTAAAAATTATCCAAAGTCCAAACACTCCGCAACAGTTTAAAAAACAGTTTTTGAAAACAATTTTTTAATTTTCTTAGTTTTTAGTTTTGGCATATTATAATAGAATCAGTCACACACCTTTGAAGCGGTGCTTTCGGATCATTCTTTCCTTTTTTTAGATTAGAATTGCACTGACAAAAAAAAATAGGAAAAAAAAGGAAGTAATAGATTGATATTAATTGGGGAATAAAATAGAGTAGAAAATTGATGAAGATATGTATCAGACGGCAGGAATCAGTTTGCCTTATCTGGGCACACGAGATTAGAAGTACATGTCTCTGGTAATGGACATGGGTTGGATCAGAACAAAGCAGAAAAAGTTAATCAGTTTCTGAGTATAAAGTATTTGCTGCCGTTACCTTTAATTTTAACGGCTTTTATGCGCGTCTAAAAGTTCTCCAAGGAAAGATCCTCTCTACTCACACCTTACAAGTCTGAAGTCATTCATCCAAAACAAAACAAAAACAAAAAAAATCTCAAGTCTGAAGTCACAACACCAAAAGTCTTTAAAATAGAATAATTGTTTCCCAGCATGTGGTCTTTCTATACATTTTCCATTTGATTAACCAAGTCATATCATTATCAAACTCTCTTTTTTCACTTTTGCTCTTATCATTTTCAATGGATTTATATTTATGGTATACCAAAGCAATCTTTTTTATTTCTGGTGCAAGTGGCTTTAGAAGCATGGTTTTCAATTTTTAAAGTCCATAATTTTGATTTTTGGGCACTAAACTACAAATTCGAATTATGTTAATTAAGGAAAAGCAATGGGGTTTTTGAATTGGTCCCAAGTGGGAAGTGGGATATTTTTAGACATTTTGTGTTCATATTCAAAGTTGAATATTTTATGGGACATGGTGGGCCATATTTTTTGGACTGATTAGAATTTTATGTTTATCAATTAATGGAATTCTCGTTTGGGAGTGCGTCTGCAGAGCATGGGATGCTCGTTACTAATATAGATATGTCCAAGGCTCCTATTTCCGAACCAATTGAGGAAGCTTCACGAGAGCTACTCTCCACCGTTCATTTTGATCACTGATCAAAATCTTCCACATCTGGCGTACTGTGTGACGAATGACACAAACAGCCTAGGGCGTGGCAGTGCCAGGACCTGCCTACAAAAAGCCACTCTCGACTACTTGTCGGGCCCAGTCCTTTCACGCGTCACATTTTTTTAACTCTCTTCTTTTTGGATTTGGCTACGGTTTTTCTTAATCCAAATTTCAAAATCATTTTTATTTTTATTACTTTATCTTAATTCAAAGTCATTATTGATGTTTACTTTTTTTAATTTCAGGACCCGGATGTTCCTCAGTAGCCTATGGAGCTGCCCAAGAACTTGGCCCATTTCTTGTCCGAGAAAATGATCGTTTAATTCTTAACAATTTGTCCTGGAATAAAGGTTTCCTATTTCCTCTCTTCTTTAGTTAATTCTTTTTGGACTTTTTTTTTAAAATCTTCGATGCTGTTGGGTTTAATCAATTTGTGATTATATTTGTCAGCTGCAAACCTACTTTTCCTGGAGGCTCCTGTGGGTGTAGGCTTTTCATATACAAATAAATCAAACGATTTATACAAGCTCGGTGATAGAGTTACAGCCGCCGATTCCTATGCTTTCTTGATCGGATGGTTCAGAAAGTTTCCAGAATTTAAATCCCACGAATTCTACATTGCTGGAGAGAGCTATGCTGGTATATATGAGACCATATATATATATATATATATATATATTGTTCTTTTATTTCTTCCTTAATTCATTCCTTCCTTTGTCTCATTGTCTATCTGTTCTTCAAGGTCATTATGTTCCTCAGCTTGCCAACCTCATTTACAAGAAAAACCAAGGAGCCACTAAAGACTCGTACATAAATCTAAAGGGTTTCATGGTAATTAATTAATCTGTTTATGGACAACATTAATTAATGAAGTACTTATATAACCCAGTTACTCTATATAATATGGTTAATTAATTGGTAATAAAACGTATCAGATTGGGAATGCCGTGATCAACGATGAAACAGATAGAAGTGGCATGATTGACTACGCTTGGAGCCACGCCATCATCTCAGACCAGCTCTACAATAACATAAGGAAGGAATGTAGTTTTGGCGACGAAAACCAAACAACTAACTGTGCAAAACACATCAAAGGCTTTTTGCAAGCTTATTCTGATATTGATATTTACAGCATTTATACACCAGTCTGTCTCAGCGCTACTCTTTCTTCTTCTCCCAAACGATCTTCTAACAAACTTGCGGTTGCACCACGCCTCTTCACAAGACATGTAAGACAAAGAAAATTCAGATCATTTTGTTTGTCATATACATATAATATATATACATATAGGTTTTTAGTTGTGAAATGTAATGTTGGAAATTTTTGCAGGAGATGTGGCATGGACTTGGAGTAGCAGCAGGATACGATCCATGTACTGAGGACTACGTTGTTTCATATTTCAACAGAGAGGATGTTCAGAGGGCCCTACATGCCAATCTCACTAAATTGCCATACCGTTACACCACATGCAGGTACTGCATTATTATATATATATAAATTATTCAATAACATCAGTTTCAGATTTATTATTAAAATAAAATATTATAATGCAACTATATGTGTACAGGTGCATACCAATATTAGTTCTTATTTTAAGTCTTACATATTAAGCAAAACTGATTATTAATTTTTGGATGAATGAATAACATCGATACTAGTTAATTATGTAATAGTTTCAGGGTACATATATATACATAGTTATTTTAGATCAGAACGTGACTGTTTTTTAAATATATAAATATGCGGGCCAACTTTTGGCATTTGTTAAGCGAGAGTAAAAAATATACCTATATATATATAAATAAAAAATAAAAAAGAGGCATATTTAATGTCAAATCAAGGAACTAGAGCTTTCTATGCTGTCATGATATAATTAATGTAACGTTGAAGAGTGAGTCTTAAAACCTCCTTTTCAAATTCTTTCACCCTTTATTCGAGCTGTAATTTTCTCTTGGACTTTTTTTGGCTTTTTTAGCTAACTTGAGTAGTAATTAGCTACCTACAATTTATTCGAGCTGTAATTTTCCCTTGGACTTCTTTTATTTTTTTGACTTTTTTAGCTAACTAGAGTAGTAAATAAGCTAAAAACTCCCCATCAGACCTAATATATATAAGACAAAAAACAACAAATTAAGTTAGATGCAGTGCAGGACGATCATATATATATATATATTATTTGTTATAAGGATCTTTTATGAATTTTCTTTTGGATTGCATATATATTAATGCAGTGGGGTTATTAAAAAGTGGAACGACTCTCCCGACACGGTTCTACCCATCATCCGGAAGCTCTTAAATGCAGGCTTGCGTATTTGGGTGTACAGGTAATTTGTAATATAATGTGCCTTGTTATAATATAGATAGTGAATTATTAATTTTAATCTACTTGTACACGAATGCAGCGGTGACACAGACGGGAGGGTTCCGGTGACATCGACGAGATACAGCATAAAGAAGATGGGATTAAGAATAAAGGAAGAGTGGAGGGCTTGGTTTCACAAAGGACAAGTAGCGGGTTGGGTGGAGAAGTATGAAGGTGGCCTCACTCTCGCCACTGTCAGAGGAGCGGGCCATCAGGTCCCACTCTTTGCTGCCGCTCAATCACTTTCTCTCTTCACTCATTTTCTCTCTCCCAACATTAGTTTGCCATCTTCTCGCTTCTAGCTACCTACCTAATTTCCGATGCAATTTATAATATATGATTAATGTGCAACAGCATCTCCAATTATATATTAATAAAAATTTATATAGTATAAATATATTTTTAATTTAAAAATTATATTTTAATAGTAACATGCACAATGAGCATTTATGATTATTAATTAATTAAATATTTTTATTTTTTAAATAAATTTTACATTTTAAAAAATTTAATAATGTCTGGCAGAATTTATAGAAATAATCATTATTTTTGATAATATCTAAGTCATGTCAGTTTGACATTCATTTTAAAAATTACTATTAAAGCATATTTTTCAAAATAATTAATATCTATATTTACTTATATAGTATATTAATTTTAACAATCTACGTCACATTGATAATACATTTCAATTAAATGTTTTATCATATATACGTGTTGTTCATCATTCATCCTCATCTAGCTATCACTAGTCTTCACATTTTACAAACTTAACGAGTGTCCGTACTGCATGTTGTAATGCTTGCCAGTTTTGGAAAAACAATGGTTATTAAAGTATCTCAAAAGGTTTTGGATCCAAATATAGAGTAAGTATCCGATTATATTCCAAGTATGCCATTTTATTACCAATTATAAAATTTATCATAATCATGCAGCTAGAAAAACACTGCTGACGTGGCAGGAAAACAAATTATAATGTTTACATTTTTTTTTTTTGTCTTCGAACTAATCGAAGCTTGCCGCATCACTTATTCAACTCGATCGATCACTTTTTTTTTTCTTTTTTCTTTTTTGTATATGTCAAAATAGGTCGAATCTCTTATACAGATCAAGCATGGGAAGATGATCATGCACGTATATAAAGAAATTATTGAATATAACTGTTGAATTGTCAAAATCAAACAGCTAATTAAGTAATTAAGCTGTGCTGCATCTAAATCTTATATGACTGGACTTTAATTTGTTAGCCGCAACTGTAATTAAGTCGGCATCTAATTACAAAACAAAAAACGTAAAGCCAAACTGCTGCAAAAGTCAATGCCCAGCAGCATCATGATTAATTTGATGAGCTCAAATATCACGTTCGGATTATTGATGAGACGATAAAGTATAAGGTGCATATGATATGGCAACGATCTGGCCAAACACCTTGTAATGGTTAATTTCTTCAGTCTTTTTCAAGTTTAGATATTAGTTTGAAATATTTGTATTAGTAATGGAACTTATTCGCGATATGAAAGCATTTGTAATAACAATGTGAATTGCTATCATTTTTTTTTTCTTTAAAAAAAAAAAATTGCTGCAGAGTTGTAGACTAAAAAAATATTTAACAAGTAGATCGATTCAAACGTTTTTTTAATTTAATAAAAGTCTGCGATGGGAGTCAGTGTTGTTAAAATTTTTCACATTATCGTATTTTAGCAGCGAAGATAAACATCTAAATATAAATAGAGTTACCAAGACTCGAATCATAACTTTTATACTCGTAAATATAATAATTTGACTGATTCATACAATTAAACTACTATTGGAACTACTCTCTCAATTGCTATCTATAGTTTACTTCATAAAACCCAAAATTGGATATCCAATAGATCTATTTAAATCTCAATCGTAATAATTAATGGGTATCAATTTGTTCTCATAATAAAAATATTAATTAATAAAATATTATTTCTTGCAGCACACTGCCTATTACTTTTTTTTTAAAGTACAGAATCACATTTATAATATCTATTATATAACATCAGCTTGATAAAAAAAAATTAAATATTGTATTAGAGAGTTTTTAAAAGATGCTCTAATTGGCTGCATTGAATTATATTTTGACCATTTAAACTAAAAACTTAATATGAAAAGTTTAAGATGTTCATAAAAACTAATTATAGCTCTATTTGAATAGCAGACAATAAAATCAATTCTTATAAAATTGATATATGTACAAACCATTAGCATTTAGTCAACCAAAACTCATGACAAGCACACATTTCTTTTTATTCTTTTTATTTTTTTGGTGAATTATGACAAGCACAAATATATATGTTCTTTTTGACACTGAGTCCGTATAAAAGCTTACTCGATCGGTTTCTGCTATTTCAGATGATCAAAGGCATTAATGCTGTTCTATATATTTTTGAAATATGATTTTATTGATTACTAGGATGATCATAAAAAAGGAGGAATTGGCAGTATATGTATATATATATAATTAAGAATTAAGGAAAATACTAGGATGTTTTTTCAACTGTTTTTGACAATTTAACGTGATTACTTTATTTCGGTACCTCTAGCATGAACTCAAATAACTATTTGAAATTATGAAGAAACAGCTTATATTATTATTGGTTTCTAAATAATTATCACTTGAATATAAAAAAAAAAAAAAAAAAATCCTCACCAATTATATATATTTTTTGTTCAGACTGATAAATTAATTGAAGAAATAATTTTTTCTTTTACAAAAAGTTACAAGATAAAATTGTCTAAAAAAAAAAAAAAAACTCTACATGGGTGTCAATTGTTTTTGTCCTTTTTTAAATGGCAGTGAGATATTAAGTAAAAAATTGAAATTACAATTTAACCTATTTTTTGTCATTTTTGATAATTTTCATTTCTGAAATATTTTATACATTAAATTTTATATTATAATTTTTTATAAAGCTTAACCTTTTCCTTTTCCTATTTTTTTATTTAAAAAAGAAATTTCTTTTGCATCCAGAAAAGATTGAACTAAGCCTATAAATACTAATTTTTGTTGTTAAACAAGCGTAATATTTAACAAAAAAGAAAACAAGGGCAGTATTATTTATCAAAGAAAAAAAGCGTAAAATTATAAAAAATAAAATAAAAAGATCTCAAATTGTTTTTTGAAATTGAAAGATAAGAATAAATGCTCTGAAAAAAAAAAAAAGGAAATGCAAGAATGGCCCAACAACCAATGACCACGAGAGTGGGGCCTAGCTGCCAATAACGATCCAGATTCAAAGTTTATCCTTCTCGGCTCCTGTGCGAGCCGACAGAAGTCTCTCTCTCTTTTCGGCAAATTGAGAGGAAAAAAAAAAAAGAAAGGGGAGAGAAAAGTCTCTCGCAGCTATCTCATGCCGTTTCTCTCTCATTCCTATGGATTCCAAGCCCCAATCTTCAGGTTCTTTCTTTTACCTATTTTTTGTCTCCAATTTATTGTATAACTTCATCGTTATCTTCGATTTCTGATTAATTTTCACTTTATATTGTTTTCTATCAAGGGTTTTGGGTTTCGATTAGAAATACGTTTTCCTCTTTTTTAGTCAATTTCTTATTTTTCTAGTATAGTTATATATTATGTAGTTTTTTTTTTTTTTCCCTTTGTTGTTGAATAATTAGATAAATAGGTGTTTCTTGTTTCTGATTCAGTGAACGAACTCAGTGATTTATATCTTAGAATTTCGAGATTAGCTCGATTTCCGTGGCTGGTAAGATTCTAGAGAACTGGAAGAATCTGAGTTTGGATCATGAATTTTCCCCAGAAGAAAGAATTAACACGGCTGCTTGATCTGTTGACTTTGCCGAGTACAGTTCGTTATGTTTCCATAGCAAAGGGATTAAGGAAAAATAAGAGAAATCGAAATAAATTTTTTTGCGTTTAGGCTTTTTCTTAGTGATAGAAAACTAGGTTAATGACTCAACGAAGAAAAAAAAAAAAAGCGAAAAAAAGTTAAAGTAATTGTAATTTGTCGATGATAAGAATAAATGAGGTTTTTTTCCATCCCGTTCCTCTTAAATCTTTATGTTATTATCTATCCTGTGAGATACCAAGGATTTTCCTTTCCACATATTAAAAACAGGTTTGGCTTCTTGTGACAACACAATATTTGACTCTGCTCCATATTAACTTAGAATGTCCACTTTTAGGAAGAACCAAGTTACTTGTCATGTTAACTTAGAAAATGGAACATATGTTCCATTTTCTGTTTTATTTTCTTGAAATTGAATCATGTTGTCACTGTTGCAGCTAATAGTCCTCCTCCAAAACCTTGGGAACGAACAGGTGCCTCATCTGGCCCTGTACCATTCAAACCCCCCTCAGCTGGAAACACAAGTGATGTAGTTGAGGCATCAGGAACTGCAAACCCTGGAGAAATTGTTTCAACTTCTGATAGAAGTGCAACTGTTAACAGAAATGCTCTTGGTAGGCCTGTTCCTTCTAGGCCTTGGGAGCAAAACAATGGAAATGGCAGCTATGGAGGTGCTGGTTTATCTTTTGTGGCAATGTCAAAATTTCCATCTTTGCTTGTTTGTTCTGGTTTCTCTAAGATCTAATTCTTTACAGGCTATGGTTCTACTATGAACTCAGGCTATGGTTCTACTATGAACTCGGGCTATGGTTCTACTATGAACTCAGGCTATGGTTCTGGATTGTATAGTTCATATGGAAGTGGGATGGGTGGAATGTATGGTGGTGGAATGTATGGGAACAGCATGTACAGGGGAGGTTATGGGGGACTTGGATCTTCTGGAATGTATGGTGGTGGAATGTATAATGGTGGTCTTGGAGGCCCAATGGGTGGTTATGGAATGGGCACAGGTGGTCCTTATGGAGCTGAAGATCCAAATAATCCCTTTGGCGCTCCTCCATCTCCACCAGGGTTTTGGATATCAGCTCTCCGGGTGGTAAGATATTTTGCATTGCTAATATATAATTTTTGTTGAAAGGATGATGATGCACAGTACATAAGACATAGCTTTTTTGAGCTTTTTTAGTTCCTTAAATAAAGATATTGATAATATTTCTTTTATCTGGTTTTTCTACAAGACAGTCTAGTGCATACAAATCATAATTTCATCCCATTAACCCACACGTCTGATACTGCATAAAACAAAATAATAAGCTCTAAATTACTGCTAACAATGAAAATATAATGAAACTATTGAGTAATTTTTTTTTTTAACAAGATGTTACTGATAGTCTGATACTCTGTTTTTCTTATTGTACCAGATGCAAGGTGTGGTGAACTTTTTTGGTCGCATATCAATACTCATAGACCAGAATACTCAAGCATTCCATATGTTCATGACTGCACTTCTTCAGGTATTGTTTGTCTTTCCTCTTTTAATTTGTACAGGGAGTGTCATGCATGTCACCCCTACCATCCTTTAACTGGTTGCTAACTCTGGCCAGAAGACTTTTGGGCCCTTTAGTTGATGACATTTTATGCTTTGCGTTATCAAAACCTCTCCATTCAACGTTGTATTTTTTATCATTGCAGCTTTTTGATCGCTCCGGCATGTTATATGGAGAACTTGCCAGATTTGCATTGAGGATGCTAGGGATCAGAACAAAGCCCAAGAAGGTTCAACCACCGGGTCCTGATGGACTTCCACTCCCTGGTCCCCAGAACCGCAACTACATTGAGGGGCCGAAGGCTGCTCCAAGTGGTTCTTGGGACAATGTTTGGGAGAATGATGCGAATAAGTAATTGAAAGGACACAACCACTTTGCTTTCTCCCCTGGCTTCTGCTGCGATCCAGAAGAAAAGAAAAGTCTCTCTCTCTCTCTCTCTCTCTTTCTGAAGAAGGGCATGACCTAGATTTGAGGTCACCGTGGAGTTGCGTAATATTGTTACATCATCACCTTGTATTGCTTTTGCTTTGCATTGATAAACAGTCCAATAAAAATAATAAAATTATAATGTTTGAAGCTACCTGCATTGTGTTGTATGTTGACTTTGCGTTTTATAGTTTGAACCAAAAAAATTATATGTATTATTTCACATTATGCATTGATTGCTTGCCTCGCAAGGGCAGCCACAAAAAGAAGGCATCTTCAAATCTTGGACATTGAAATGCTTGAGAAGCGCAAGTTTGATCTAAAGAATGTAAAAGTATCTACAAATGATCTTCTAATATTGACCACCAAGCCCTCAGATTACAAGTCCATCAACTTCTTAAACCTTTGTATTCCACTGCAGAGTATAGCAATAATACATTTGCTCGTCATGATAGCATAAAAAAAATTCAGCTTTAAAACAAGAAAAAGTTGAAGCATGTATACCTTTTAGGAAGAGAAGGTATTAGCTCCTTGATTAATCGAAGGGTTATCAAGCCATCATTTTCCTTGTGTGTATTTCGCTCGTCTCTTTTAACTGTACAGGATTATGAAGAAAATATCATTACGTTTTTTACTTTCTACTTCAAAATGATACACCAACATAAAGATTCAAGGTTAATCACAATCACTCAAAAAAATTTAAATAACATAAAACAAATTAATTTGGTTTATAGCATTTGTTGAATTCTTCTATGTCTGCAGTAATAAACAGCACAGCAAAAACTCGATTTCAGATTCAGAAACAAAGTTTCCAGATTAGAGATGAGTCTCCCATGCAAATAAAATTACATGTATTAACTCACTCATAACAAATTGTATTAATAGAACTATCATCCATTTTACTAGATTCCAGCAAAGATACCAGATAGTCATAATAAGCTAAAGAAAAAGTTAAATTGAGGGGCACCAATCAAGAGAAGTAAACTAAGAAAATATTTATTTTGTATCTGTGTGTAAGCTACTCAAAATTGTAATTAGCAAAAATAGTAGGAAAAAGAATACACGTTTTATCTGTAAATTGTTTATATAGCATAAAAAGAAATAGGAGTGGGGAAAAAAAAAATAGTGTAGTTTCGATACCTTGAGAATCTTTTTTGTCTGGAAAATTATGTGCGAGATAAAACGTTCCAGTCCAGTCTAAACCCAAGCCTTGTGTCCATGTAAACTCCTCCAACATCTGACCAATGAGATTATAAGCAATCATGCTTGTCCCATCACAAACATCTTGTATTGCAAGGTACCGGTTTGAATTTGAGGTTTTATTGGCATTAAAACCCTTTGGCTCCATAGAGGACAGATTAAAAGGAAAGAAATGCATTGCATCTGTTGGATCCAATCCATCCATGAGTTTGGATAAAAAATTATCATTCAACTCTTTTTTAGTATCATGGATATTCGCGGAATCTACTCCACCAGATAAGTTAGGTTTGGGTCTTTCGACATTCGAGTCATCCACTGTCATAGCAGTATCACACGGTACAAAATCCCCAGTACTTTCAACTTCATCATCTGAATAAAATGAATGGATGCAATTTTCTGAAATTCTATCTTCCTGTCGCCCACTATCATCATCATCATCACTATCTTGCAAATCGTCCATATATGCATCATTGAATTCTAGATCAAAATCAAGGTCTGGGAGCAAATCCCAAAAAACCTGCTTCGTGTGGGCACTCACACTCAATATAGATTCTACCTCTTCTTCAACTTCATCCTTCAGGATCAAATCATGAGGTGTACTTCGAGAATCCTTGTTGATAATAGCTACAGCTTCCAATAGCGACTTTGGAATAGTATCCATATCACTGCACTCGAAAAGATATTCAATTAGCATTTTCTTTATTGCTGTTCGCAAGCTCCTGTTTGATACCTTGGCATTTGGATCTAACACAAGCTGCAATTTTTTCAGCTCTGGTGCTTTAAACTTCGTGTTAACTAATGAAATAGCTTTAACCATCTCATTCTGCAATATTTTTATTTTTGGTGAGAATTCATGAAACTCAATTGTGGAGAAATTATGAAAACCTGGTGTCAGCTTCGATGATAAATCTGCTACTGCCATGGCTTTGGCTAATGGCTCCGGTAGTTTATCCCCTTTAGGAAGTTCTGCAAGCATTTGTTCACTAGTTTTCCTCACATGATTAATTAGTTGGTCTCGACCCCATCCATTTTTGCGGGGCTGTAATTGAGGTATACTTCGTTGCATCCCTTTTAGCTTCCTGTACATTGCCATCAAGGTTTGGAATGGCAAGTCCTCTAGTCCATCCAATATTTGTGTCACGGTAGCATGATGAGCTTGGGATCTGGAAGTCAAAAATGGCACACGGTTATTTCTGAAACTTTGAGGGTCACTGAGAAGTTGAAGTATCTTTGAAGAAATTTCCGGTTGATGATGTTTATGATTTTGGCTTCCAAGAATTATCTGAAGAGATCCTCTAATGATCTTTTTCATCTTCCAACGAGTTTTCTCGAACTTGACTTGGCCTTCAGTTAGTATTATAGCAAGAAGGTAAAGCCCCTTATTGGTAAAATCATCAAGGCATGACAAAATGAGTCTTGCTAAACTGGGCATATCAGACAATCCCAAGTTATCTTGAACAACACGATTACTTCTTTCAGCATGACCAAAGGCTTGTTCAATGCATGATTTTACAGTCTCATAGAATATCTGGAAAAAAGACACTAAGATTATTATAAAGTCAGCAAAGAAAAAAAATGAAAAAATGAAAAACAAAGGTTAATCTTTTTTACACCATAGCGATAAAGCTTCACAATTAGTATAACATGTTTCACATATTGTGTTTAAATTAAAGAATAAAAGTAAATTACAGCGAGTGAAGAACTTACATCGTCTTCCCTAAGGAAAGATTCAGGCAGTGACCTGAGGAGGCAACAAGAAAAACAGCTATTAGAGTGATGTAAATGGCAGTGGAAAATATTAACAAAATTATACTTACATACCCATTTTGAACAAATTTAGGTTTTTCAAACTTCTTCAGCTCATATTTAGATGCAGGAAGCCCCAATAACCACCTGCAAAGGCTTGTCCGGTAAGTCCTTATCAAAAAGATTGATAACAATTATATATATATATATATATATATATATATATATATAACAACATAATGCACAACAACAGGGGAACTATTTCACCACTGAATCTCATTCTTTAATCTGAATTTAACAAGCTGTCGAAATTTTCCAATTTATTAGTTTTGAACATTAACTTGGCTAAGCTTCATTTTTATAAGTTCGTCTCGTGTCAGAATAATATCGATTAAAAAAAAACAAATGCAAAAGCTTCGAATTTTTTGTGTAAAATTTCTTTGGAAAGTTTTAAATGAATTGCTAAGATTACCTAAAGAAATCCACAAATTTAAAAGTTCCAAAAAGAAATACTGGAAAAAGAAGAGACAGACCTCCGTTTGAGTTGAATGTCCTTCTCATGGTGCTTAATTTGGGACAAAAGCGCATCGCAATCTGTTTGGTAAAACCTCGTGTTCTCCATATTTCCTACTTTACATGTGAAATAAGGAGTTGCAATGGCGGAGAAGAGAGCGTAGGCGAAGATGTAGGATTTTAGAAGCCGAAAGCGTCTTTATCTTTCATGGTACGAATCGTCACCGCCTTGTCCACCTCGCAGCGGCAGAAGTCGAACTAGTTGGCTCAAACCATCTCACAACCAGTTGCAGTGTCAGTCTTCGTTCACCTTTCCTAATTCCTAAACCATAAATATGAAAGAAACCGAAACCAAATGGAAAACCCCCAAAAAAAAAAAAAATAATAATTATATATATATATATTGAAAAATAAAACAAAACAAAAATTATTATGGATTTGAAACCATTAAATTTAAAAATAATTATTATGATCTAATTAATAAATAAATAATTTAATTATGAATTAGATTAGATTGATTTTATTTTTATTTTTTTTAAAAAGAACCTTTAAGTTGTTTGAGATTTTAAAATTTTTTAATTTAGAATCTCATATTTTTTTACTAATATATTATTTATTATCATTTTATATTTATATATTATTTATAATTATTTTTTTTAAAAGAAACTTTTAAGTTGTTTTGAGATTTTGAAATTTTTTAATTTACAATCTCATATTTGTTTACTAAAACATAATATATTTATATATTATTTATAATATTTTATTATAAAAAAAAATAATTAGATTAATCTGGTATTATGATAAATTAAAAATTAAACTTATCAGAACCCTAACACCCTTATATCAGAGTTTCTGCCAGGGGAGAACCCTAACACTCATTCCGCCAATAGTCGGTACTCGACAGCCGATTTAGGATTCACCGAGTCAGCAAAGGCGGAGCCGTGGAGTCAGAGACGTCGACTAACGGTGTGCCGCGAGTCAGCGACGGCGGTATAAATTGCAGATCTCTTCGGCCTCGTCCTTCCTCTCAGGTAAATGTTAAATCTCTTCGAAGATATATACAACACCTTTTAGTTTTAGTTCTGAGGGATACAATATTCTTGTGTGGCTTGGCTCATGCCTCAGTTTTCTGTCTGTAATATTCCTGACTAACCATAATCGGTTCTAATAATGTAGTTAAATTAGAGCTGCTCTGTGTAAAAGGAAAACAGCATATACTGAAATATCATATTGAGGGATTTGTTCTATCAGAAACTTTTCTTGTTTCTTCCTATATATATATATATATGTCTCTTATATATATATCGTTAACTTTTCTACCAAGTTGCTGCCGTTTGATATTGAAAACAATTTCAGAGTGAACTCCCTGATTCCTATTAATCAGAATGATTAGATACTTACAAATAGCTTATACTTTGATGACCTTGTTATCCTAAACTCCTAACCGAGTTAACAGATAAAATTATGTGTGGTTATTTACACTTACAATTTTTTTGTTACATTTTCCCATTGATTTTATTTTATTAAGGTTTTTCTAAACTAAATTTTGTTGAATTCAACAAGGTTCAGAGTTGAAACAATTGGAAAATGCAGTCTAAGGAGGCTCTCGCTTCCATGGAAGTTGAAGAAAATCATTCTGAACCAAATTCTAAGTCTGGTTCTTTGCCACCAAAGCCAAAATTTGAGCCGTTGAAGCCTCATGAGATGTCCGATGGTCAAATTCAATTTCGGAAAGTCTCTGTTCCTCCTCATCGTTATTCGCCTCTTAAAAAAGCATGGATGGATATCTACACACCAATATATGAGCAGATGAAGATTGACATTCGAATGAATCTCAAGGCTCGCAAGGTTGAATTAAAGACCAGAACAGACACACCTGATGTTGCTAATCTTCAGAAGTCTGCCGATTTTGTTCATGCTTTCATGTTAGGTCTCAATGTGATAGATGCCATTGCGCTTCTGCGGATGGACGAGCTCTATGTGGATTCTTTTGAGATCAAGGATGTTAAGACACTTCGTGGAGAGCATTTGTCTCGTGCCATAGGAAGATTATCTGGTAAAGGTGGTAAAACAAAGTTTGCAATTGAGAATGCTACAAAGACTAGGATTGTGATTGCAGACACCAAGATTCACATATTGGGTTCTTTTGCAAATATTAAGGTTGCTAGGGACTCTCTTTGCAGCCTCATTTTAGGTTCACCTGCTGGAAAGGTGTATTCAAAATTAAGAGCAGTGACTGCTAGATTGGCAGAAAGGTTTTGATTCTAGATGGCAGTTAAAGTTTTGATTCTTCATTTGTAATATTGTGAGAAGTGAGTGTAGTTTGGCCTAGCATTAAACTTCTGAGGAGACTGTCGTGTCGAAGTACTTGATTGTTATGATTTCAGGCATACTAACCTTCCTTTCTTGGATCTTCAATCAACAACAGATTTAACCTGCTACATGAAACATGAGCCAAACATGCCATTTGATGATAATGAATTTGCTCTTTTATTATCTTTTTTTTTAATAGATTATGAATCATATTCTGTAGTTGGTGGAAGTCTATGCCACCACTCATGAATTATGTTATGCAATTATCTGGTTTTTCCCAATCATGGATGTGTTAATGTAATACTCTACCATAATCAGCCAGTATATTAAGCTTCAAGGTGAAACCGTGCAACGCATTAAAATAAGCTAACAACAATTAATCATAATTGATTTGTAAAATCTTTATGCTCTCTAAACCTCGTCTAAATAATAAATTTTAAAACCATAAATGCTACAATTACTTAATGATTTAATGGGATACTGAATCATAAAAAGTGTCAATTTTGTTTTTTAACTTCATTGGTTTATTTAATTTAAAAAAATTAAAAGTATTGTTCAAGAGAATAAAAAGGTAAAAATCCAGCCATAGTTTTTTGGAGTTCAGTTTAACTTAACGAGTTAAATTTTGGTGAATGATTTTTTGAGAAGAACACCATTTAACACAATACACAGGCAAGGACTAAATTGTAGTCCTGTCCTCCCTAATCCAGTATACCAAACAGGTCCAGACAGAGAGAGAGAGAGACCGACACACACAGAGGAAGAAAACTGCTATACACTGAGGCCACTAAAAAATATACATGTAAAAGATCCACACAAAAGTCGATTTCCAAAGGACCCTAATTCAAAACATCTCAACCAACCCTCAACTAAATTTTCTCAGTACAAAAGAGTACTGGAGACAAAAAATGAAAAAATGGGTATCAGAATTTCCACCCCACCACCACGACAGCCTGCAACATAGCATTATTGCTTTACAAGGTCAGGCACTTTCTCAAATGAGATAAAAATAAGAAAGAATATGAGCTGAAATCAACAAAAGTTAAAAAACACACCAGGATTTTTAAAAGTCTCTGATGTTGGTAGTGCAGGTAACGACATCTCTGCAAAATCCAGTAGTAGCCATGAGGGCATAGATTATGATGAAGAGTGCAATTCTGCTAATTGATGTAATCTAATAATTACTTTATTTTATATATCAGATGTTTGAAGAAATAAATACATAAGAAAATTAGTTAATCCGTGTCTCTGATCATTTACCAGGCGCACAAAGGGACAGCGATGAAATTGAGGAGGATGAAGGCCAAGGTGCAGCAATGTTGTCACTCAAGTCACATGTAAAGCTGAAGCCTGTTGAGTTGTCGAATATCACATCTGCAGGCAAGCTTCGTAGTAGACACCCTGCAATTTAATTAAAACCAAACTTATCATCCCATAACAACAATGGTGCACATGAACTCTATTGGACACTCGATAATTTCCATTAAATGGTAAAACAATTTGCAACAATGATAAAACTGAGGAAGAAAAGTTATTAACATGCCTTGTTGTCCATACGCTGATCCAGAAATCATGAAAAATTGAAAGAAAAAGAAAAGGAAAAAAAAAAACATATCAGGTATAATAAAGACTGGATGATAAGCATAAACTCCAAAGAATAATAACAGAAAAGGAAATGTACCTTGGATACTGAAATCTTTCAAGTCTACATCACAGAGCTCATAAATATTTGTCATAACCCCACCTTTCCGTAACATGGATCCGAACACTGTTGAACAGATTATAGCTTGTTTGTTTGTAATTAACATCTGCTTTTGTATCCCTGCAATGTAAGCATTTAACGAGCTACAGCAGGAAGGACTGGGGGCAGCAGCATTGCGACAGGCTTTAATTACTTCTGAAGGCTGCTTAAAATCCAAAGGACAAACTGCACAAACAATATTATTTATAAAAAAAAATAAGTATGTTACAAGCAAGCAGTCCCAGCAACATAGACATGCTGTCTGTGAATATAAACAAGCATCCAAAGTACTTAACACTGTACCTTTATTAACTTTGCAGGATGATAATAATCTAAATGCACTATTTGCGACATCCATTGAAAGTTTCCTCGACAGATACGAATAAACCACTTGCTTGCAATCATTAAGAGAATCAATATGGTTAAACTCCCCAACTACATTTTTATTCTCATCGCTCATCAACTGTTTGCCTGAAATCTGAAGTGCAGCATCCATAATTGCAGGCTGACAAACAGGTCTGCAACACTCTTTAAGAGCATCAACACTGCTGCAGGCCTCCAGTAATTTGCTAGTATTAACTGTTTTCTCAAACATAATAGTGTCCTTTACTGGGCAAGACCCACCTGTAAGATTTGATGATTTAATAGAACAAAGTGTAGCTATTGAACTGTTCGCACCCCTGCTGGCTAAGATACTAATAATATCCTTAAAACAATCATTAGCAACTGAATTTTTTAAAACCAATTCATCTGAGCTGATGCTGTAGAAACCTTGGATGATGTGCAGTAGACTACTAAGTTGTGGACAACATATTACATTCCCTACAAGAGCTGCCAAAGGTTGGGAACAATCAGATGCTGTTTTGTCCATGATACTTGATATAGCAGAGAAGTTTACAGGACATCTTCCAGTCAAGACTGGTTCATATCTGTTTGGAAAGGTAGGGTACATTGGAGGCAATGATTCACTCGGATGTGGATCATTGGGAAGAACAGCAGGTGATATTTCTATGGGCTCAAAAAGTCCACCAATGGGAGGATTAGCAAGCTCCATCTTTGACGACATGTGCACTTGTTCGCGTGTGTGCAATGCCATGACATCTTGGAAGCCAGATAACCAGATGATAAATAATAATAACCGATGGCACAATGAACCTGCAACCATATATAAGCCTGCCTTCAAGAGTAATGAGGAGAGAAAATTCATAACATTTTTCAGCAGAATGAAGACTGAATTAATCTACGTCTTAGCATGAATCAGCATACTATAGAGCAATAAATTAGGCAAAAATCAACCAGAACTAGGGTCAGTTATCATGCCAACTGATCTTGCTCAACATTATGGCCCTTCATCTAATAATGACTTAAACCATGTCTGCAAGTGTCGCCATCTCACTTAATGAATTTGCACCCAGGCACACTACACAAATATACATATATACTTATCCAACCCCCAAGCCTTACAGCAACATGTAAGGCAACCTATCACAATAAAATAAAAGTTCATTACAGCAAAACCATGGCAAAATATGGTTACAAAGTACAAAATCAAAGTGTCCAATAGGCAGGAACCAAACTTTAGGTTCATTGATTAAAAAAGGAGCTGAAACTGAAAATTTATATTTCAGATATAATGTCAGTCCTAAAAAAGGTTGCTACAGCTCTATTGAGGGATAATTAACTCATGGTCAATAATATTCATCGACTACTACACCTTAATGCATTTAACTAGTTGTATAATGACATTTGCCAAATTTATGTTCATCCAACTTAAGTATGCCTAGGCTAGATGCACAGAATTGATTAAGAACTAACCCTTAAGATGAGAAACTGTCTGAAAACAGTCCATAATTCCACTAGCCCTCTGGTACCATTGATAGTTACATAAGCAAACGTACAGTAATTGGTGATCTGCCCAAAAACAGCTCATAACAATGCACCAATACCTGTGCCACCTTCAGCGTTCGGCCCAAAGTCAGGAGTGACATTTTTCACCATATGGAAACAATAACTACAAATGTACAAATAATTAACAACACATGGATATAAAAAATGATGCATGCTTTAAACTTTTTAAAACACAGCAGTAGTTGAAGTTAAAGTAAGTTTTTCTTTCTCTTTCTTCAAAAACAAAAAAGAACACTGAGAGTAGGACAACATAACTAGATTTGTGAATTGCGATTAGATTCTAAGAATATAATTGCTTAAATTGAAGTGAAAATATATGTTCTGATCTCAAACTATAGATTCTGAAAAATATGCAAAGCTCTACAGCAAATCTATTATCATCATCATTTCCATATCAGCCTGTTCCATGACATATTGCCAAAACCCCAGATCTCATCCTTTTAAAAATGGTTACCCCAGATCAAATCCTTTCAAAAATGGTTACCCCAGATCGAATCCTTTTAAAAATGGTAACTTCTATATATGAAAATACACGTGTTGATGAGTGTGTGCGCGCGCTTTATGGATAATACTTTATACAAGAAGCTGACGGAAAACCTCCATAGAAGTAAGAACTAAAATGGCTTAATGTAAGATATTACTCGTATAAAATGTAGCTCAACACTAATATTACACGTACTTGCATTTATTACTAAATTTACCCTCCGTTGGACAGAAAATAAATAATAGAAAACGAAAGCAAACGAAAAAGTACATCAAATCCTTAGATGACCATCTGTTCCATATATAAACAAGATAAAGATGAAAAACACAGCTCAACTAAAAGCCAGACATTTTCATTATACTAAATGAAACAAAAATTAAAACCTTAAAGGGTACATAATTCCTTGTATTTTATCTACACTTTCCCAGCTACCAAACATAAATCAAGTAGATAAATGCATACTGTTAATAATGATTAAAAAAAAAAAAAGTAGTAGGCACCTGAAGATGTTGAAGCCATAGAGCCCAAATCAAAGGGTTTAGAGGTATAGGAATAGATGAAAAGTCAGCGAGGCATCCATTTGGGGTCGATCGGTGGAAAAAGAGGGTGGATTTGGAAACCCTAAATGGGAGCTGGGGCTAGTAAGCTCAGTGGTGGTTGTAATCTAAGGGAGAGAGAAAAAGAGCAGGTGGTGTTTAGAGTCTGTTACTTACTGCGGGGAGCGGGTGGATAAAGTGGACGACAGGCAGACTAACTTTACCTTTTTCCCACCTCAATTTGACCCACTTGACCAGGGTCTGTGGGCCTTTCTTTTCTTTAACAATTCTTATTTTATTGAGACCACCGGCCCAAATGGACAAACGAGTCGAATAGCTTGATTATTGCACTCTTTTTTTTTTTTTCTATTTTCTTTTTTTTTTCTTCCTTCTGTTCTTACAATTTAAACATATTTTTAATGCTCACATTTAAATATGTATTTGGTCTTAAATTTTTATTTTTATTTTTATTTTTATCTTTATCAAGCGGAAACTTTTCTATAAGATCCGTTTGGGTAAAATCGAAGTTTTGAGGGAAACTATTTATCAGAAAATATTTTTTCAGAAATCAGTTTGCTTATTTTAGTGTTTAGTTTGTAATAAAATTTCTAACACTTTTCTAATATATTTCTTTTGACATTGTTTTGGCTTATATTGGAAATACCAAAGGGAAAGTAGTGAAAATTTATTGAAATATTCTTGAAACCATTAGTATGTATATGTATAAAGTCATTAGTATTATGATAATTTTTGTTATAATCATTTATTTAACTATGCAATTTCATTCAATAGTAACATAAAATAATTTTTACAATTAAAATTTATTTGTGATATATAAATATTATACTTCATAAGGTATATTTTTTAAAATAAATAAACAAAAAAAATTAATGCCTTAAAACAATTGCCAACAACACAGATTAAAATAAAGTAAGATTATAATTTACCCAATTAAAATTGTCTAACTTATGAAATTTAATAATTAAAAAAAAAATATGAAACACATAAAACATATTTGAGAGGAATTAAGGGTAAAGGTATCTTCAAAATTATACAATATCATTTTTTCTAGAATTTTATAATGACAACTATTTGATAGGATTCAAGTTTCATCATATTTTCCCATCATATTGTAGTCTTCCAATAGACCTACATTTCCCACCTTTTAAAAATTACTCAAATACAAAAAAAAAAAAAAAAAAAAAAAAAAAAAAAAAAAAAAAAAAAAAATATTGAATATATGTATATAATTCTTTAGATGTTTTTTTGCATAAAATGGAAAGTAGTAATTTTCATATATAAATAATTTAAAGTTCTTAGAAAGAAGTAAAAAGAAAAAAAAGAAAAAGAAAATAAAAAGTATGTTAGGCTGAATTGGTCTTTTAACGGAAAGACAGTTGGGCAATTGATTTTTGAGAATTTAGATTTTTTTTTTCTTTCTAAATTTAGAGATGGCAAAGGGATAGAAGTGGGCAGCCTTTTTTTTGGTCCATTTTTTTTGAATTTGTGATTTTGAAAATATAACTTATCTATTTCACCATAAAACTAGAAAATGGGGAAAGTGGAGCAGTCTCTCTAGTATCCCATTCAGTTGGAATTTTTCATCCTCATTCTTACTTTATTCATGTTTATGCGAGAGGTATGGTGGCCCGAAAATTCTATTATTTGTTCTATTTTTATTTTTATAAATTAATTAATTTATAAAAAATATTTAAAAAATGCTATATAATATAAAAATTGGAAGAGAATTTTTAAAGGATTTTATGTTTAGGAATTGGAGTTGTTTCGGACTTTCAAACTCCGACCTCTCTGCAAGAGAAAATTACGAAAGTAACATCCAATTCACGCGGGACCCGAATGAGTTTGGTGGGCTTCACTGGTTCTGAGTTGGCCCATAGGCTATTGATAAGGACTTCCAATTTCAATTAAAGTTTTTGACTTTTTTTACCCCCCTTCCCCGGCCCGCGAATGTACTGTGTCTGTGACTGTGAGCTATTTTTGAGGGCTTTGCGTCTCGCTCTACTTCTCTGTTGTCTTTTACTCAGTAACACTAATACATCTTCCTCGAGATTGTTAGATGAGATAGCCAAACCGGCTTTAAAAGCAGTACTGTGATTCCATCAAAGAGTGGTTTCGAAGCTTATCAATTTGTGGGGTCCAGATATTTTATTTGGAGGTGATGGAGAAATTGACAGTAAAGATAAATGGGATAAGACAGTGACAGAAACATTTGGTTCTTATGCATTAGATGATTTGGGGTGGGACTCAGTGTCCTCGTGGTCAACGGGACTGACCAATAGAGCTAGTGACGGTGGTAGTGGTGGCGACACATTTCAATCTCCAGTTATTTCTGATTTGATCAGGAAAATTCAATTTACATCTCAACTATGTTATCTGAATGATATTGATATTGATTTGTCACGTGTAGCCTATGATATAATAAGTTTTGTGATGGTTACTTGTTTGTAGTAACTTTGAAGCTAGGATGAAATCTTATGAGAGCTTAATAGCTTAGTGATTAAATACAGTAAACATCATTCATGGCATGCTTCCACACGCATACACAAACTCATATGTAGGCCTTCCACTATAATTGTCTAGTATATTTATATTTATGCAATGAAAGTAGGTTTGTATGCAAAATACACACGCACTGTCACTAAAATTCAGATGTTTTTGTTATATGAATGTTCTGTGAATAAAACATCGTATCATGGTGGTAAATACTACTTTTAACCATAGGACCCAGCAGTGGGCGATAGTTAATATCTGACTTAATCTCCAAAGGAACAAACAAGCATTCCAGTTGGTGTCTGACTCTTTTCCTCTTGCAGATTGGAATTCCACGTGGCATCTCTTCCTTACAAACCCTACTTTAAAGTTGTATATGCCGGAAGGTTGGGATGGTACCACCAGGGATTTGGATGAAGTACTCCAAGAAAGAAGATGAAATTAATTGCTTTATGAAGAATTCGTCCAGAAAATGAACTTTCAACGAAAACAAAGTAGACTTGGTTTACCCTTCAAATGATATGGTGAATACAGAAGGTAGGAGAGGTGTTTCGCCACAAGTATAGCCGGCGTGTCCTTCCGATGGGTGGAATTTCACAGTAGACCTCTAAATCCATGGTTCGAGCAGACCTCCAAATGAAATGGAAAATCCGTCCCTGATGGCAAAGCACCATGTTAATAAGAATAAATTTTGAGCTTTTGTTGTCATATATATTTGCTTTGCAACAATTTCAGCATTACAGATTTGTGTAACATCGTAGTCATGCTGTAGCATTGTTTTACTCGAGATCCAAGTTTTGTTCTAAAAGCATATAATTCTGCGGGTAACGGACCTTATTATACTTTATCTGGACCTCTCTCGTATTTTCTCCATATTTGTTTCGAGGATGGGAAGGTTCATTTATCACTAAAGGAAAGCCGAAGGATAGCAGCTGATTAGTTGTCTGTTGGCGTAACCAATTAGCATATGATTATTACTCTAATTACGCAATAATTTTTTTATTTTAAAACAAGAAACCTTTTCGAACAGCTATTTAATCTGCTAAATTATGGACCACTATTTAAATTGCCATATGATATATAAATTTTTATGATAATTGTCAACAACGGTGATAAAGAGTATTCTTCTTTTATTTATTATTATTTTCGGTGAAGGTGATAAATGATAAGAACAATCAACTTGTTATGTTTTAACCTATAAAAATATCAGCAAACAAAACTATTTTTTAGATGCTCTATTTTTCTTCTATGAGTATTATCTATTTTAAAAAAGAAGAAAAAAAATGAAGACTAGTATTTTCATTGGAAAAAAAAAAAATTTGAACCTTGGGACAAAAACCATAGAAAGTTAGCATGCTCAAAAGGCTTTTAACTCAAAAAATGCATTTCTTAAATTATATTTAAGAAAAAAATAACATATTTCATTTGGTTCGACGCAAATTCATGACCCATCATGTATATGTTAGCCTTGAGAACTATAGTGTGCAAGATCGTACATATATACCAAAATTCACGCTGAGCAAAAAAAATCAGTAACCCCATCAGAACTTCATTCCATGTTTCTCCTAATTTTCTTCTTCTGTTTGTCTTGTTCACGATATCTTTCACGCCTTTCTTCCCTTTGACGTTTTTTCGTGACCTGCTCCTCTTTTGCTTTTTGAGCTTCAAGTTCTTTCCTTTTCTTATCATCCTTAATCTTTCGCTTCTTTATCTACAAAAAGCCATATGTAATGAAATCACTTGCCGTGTTCTCAACTAAAGTGAGTTTGATCAACACTAAATAAGTGGTCTCTTGATTCCCCCATCAAATTTAGAAAAAAAGAAAGGAAATCTAGACTGCATGCCTACCTTCTCGTGTCGAATCAACCGGAGGTGTTGAACTAAAGCATGAACCTTTCGCTCATGAGGCTCCATTACAACAGCTCTTCTATTTTCAAGAAGAGGCCTTTTTCGACCGGGTATATCCTTAGGCTTTGATGCAAACGGGAGAGCTGCCTGTAACGACTTAGGTATCACCAATGGATTGAACTTCTTTGGCTTCCTTTCAATTGGCTGTTGAAGCAAGCAAACAAGATAGTAAATCAACATAGCAAAAGAGGCTCCAGTAGCCAAAAACAGTGAGATCCTTTGTGACAGAATTAATGATGGGATACAATGTTCTAATGCAATAGCCTGTCTTACACAGGGAACTACCTTGTAGAGCGAGTCTTTGTTAACAGGAATTGGTAGATTGTGTTCTCTCCTCATTTCACCAACAGTTTTCATTCCTCTCCAGGTTTGATCACGAGGTTGTAAGGCAGTTGTCAATGGGTTGTAAAATTGAGGAACTTCAACTTGAGTCCAAGCCCGCAAGAAAACAATGTCACTCATCTTAATTTTGTCCTCAAAAGTGCACCTCACAATCCCTTCCTTCGGCTGTCCTCCCTTCTTTTTCGGTTGGTTACCAATCTCTTCCTTTGCAGCCTGACCAGATTAAAAGGATTTGAAACTCAACTAATCAGCCTAAAGGATGCAATGAAAACATTATTATACTTTTCAGTTCAGATATTTTGACGAAAAAAGGATAACTCCAATCATGAACTTTTTATAAGAGTCTAATCATAAATACATATTAACAAACAAATACAAATGAAGCAATCCAAATGGACAAAATAAGAACTGAGAGGAAACACTGATTATGCTATTGAGCAAGCATACCTTCTTCACCTGCCCTCGAATCCCACTAACAGTTCGTACAGCAGCGCCTTCAAACCGAGCTATTTCAAGATCTGAAGTAAACATATCCTTTATAAGTGCCGTTTTCTTAAAGATCTTAGTGGGATAACCTACTAGCTTGAGCTTTTTCACTATCCGTGATGCATGGTTGAACTCGAGCACAACTGCAGTGGCTGTGATTCTAAATGTTGCCTGGACAACCAAATGAAAGCTCCTCAAGGACAAGAAAAGTGGTAACAACTAAAAATACCAAGTAAATACAAATATTTGTAAGAACAATAAATAACATCTCCATCTCAGATATCCATTAATAGGATAAAATACCTCCATCTCAAATATCCACCTCACAATGTGTATACAGAAAACTCAGCTGAATGCAGAGTAAAGAAGTTGAAAAATATCAATCATGCTAAGAGAATTGTTATTAATAGCATATATAACTTTATTCTTAATTGCTGATTCAATCATACATGTGTATGTCCGTTGTTAATGCCAACATAAGCTCCCAATTTGAGGTTTGGAACAGATTCCAATATAAGGTTAAAAATCATTCCATTAAAATGGTCAGAACTCATACTATGTCAGACAAGAGATACCATGTTTTAGTTGTATCAACTAACAATGCTTCGATGAGAGATAAAACATTAAGGAGAAAAAAGTCAGACCTGATTGTTTGACAAATTCTGGATAGCAACCACCCCAGTATTGGGAGGGGCAAGAGGGCCCCAGAACATTGCAAGGCAATGCATGTGTTCAGGAGTGTACTTAAGCATGCGATGCCTACCATTAAGATCTTCAATGGCATAAACAGGTATGGTTTGGTAGCGGCGCCACCCAATAGAAACAATTATAGGGTCTCTTGTTTTCAGTACTTTCTTGTGCCACCTGTGCCGCTTTAACCTGGTCTGAAATAAATAAAACAAGGCGTGTTATGCATGAATATTCAGATACAAAGTGGTCAGAAAATAAAATTTATCATCGAAACCATAATACAAGTAAACAAATATAGTAGCATCGTGTTTGTTTCCACCGTCAGAAAATGTAGCCTTTTAGCATTTTCTGAAAGCATCTTCTAAGTGAATTTTCCGTACCATTAATATTAAAATGTGTAATAAATATAATAAAATTTGAAAGTGTAGTCTAACCTGCATATAGCCGACATTTTCTTCCCCAAGACCAACTCCACCAACCAAAATAGGATGGCAGGGGTCAAAGTGCTCAACCATCTCAAAAGGTACATCATGAACCTCCAATCGTAGGTAAGTCCCTGTTTGAAATCCCTCGATTTCTAATCGAGTAGCATCATCAAGTTCATTGAGTTCAGCTATATTCATTTGTTTCCTGAGTTCAATTTCGTCCTTCAACTGAAGAATCAAGTAGAAATTCATTTAGTACCCTTTATTATAGAAGAAAACATTTTTGAATATATACCATAAGTACCTTGTCAAAATATCCGCCTTCTTTAGACTGACCCAGGGGAATCTTGCCTCCACTTTTATAATCAAGTTCCTCCTCCTCCTCAGGGGGTTCAGACCCATTACATGTATATCAAAGTTAAGGTAACAAAAATAAACTTTACAATGACTATGTATTTAAGAAGACAAAGATGAGCTTGACAAAATAATGAAAGTTGAAATATAACCAAATGTTATAGGCATGTCATCTATTAGTAAATGTGATTCCATTAACAACCATACTAAAAGGATCAACTCTTCCCCAAACCCCTTGACAAAAGTAAAAATAAAAAACTAAACATTTGTATATATACAGTCAGTCTATTATCAGGTATACCTGATAATAGTTATGTTAAAGTATGAAATCTAATGACTGAGATTAAATGATAATTAAAAGATAAGTGGTTACTTATCTTCTATTTTATTATTTAATCTCAACCTTAACATAAGTATTATTAGGTACCTGATAATAGCCTAACTATAACATATATATATATAGAGAGAGAGAGAGAGAGAAAAATCCGATAGAATACTTTACTTGGATAATGGTGAGCAGAGGAGAAATATGCAGTATTGTCCAAAAATAATAAATTGAATAATTTAAGAAAAAGGATATTCAGCATCAAACTTTGCACGGAGTGCAAGCTTTTTTAGCCTCCGCTCCTCAACTGCCATATCATCTTCCTTGTGGGTTGCAGCCTTGGCAGCCTCATCTGTCTCATTTCCGTTATGCTTCTCTCCTGTTTCTAAATCCTCAAAGTCACCATATGCCTCTTCGTCATCATCGGCATTAGTCTCTGTGGATTGATTTCTTTGAGCAGCTTTTGTCCAGTCACCAGTGACAAAACGGTCACGGATATTCTCAATAAGCTTTTCTTCTTTCCAGTCCTTAAGATTTGTGTGACTCGTGAATTTAGAACAGTCCTCAACATTCAAATTTCCATCATCTAATCCTTTTTTAAGTTTCTGCAATTAATAAAAAGATAAGAATGACACAAGATGTAAGTATATAAGAACTACATCAGCATTGATGCCAAAAAGGCACAGAAACTTAAATGCCTTTGATGTTAGAAGAGCACCAGCAATTGTGTGCCAAAAAATAAAAAAAAATAAAAATATATCTCCATATACGATACAGTATCTAGGACAAACCTTGTTCCCTTCTCCTTTTGGCCTAAAGAAGTCATCACCATCACTTTCCTCATCCCCGCTATTCCCACTGCTATCTTCTTCATCAATTGAAGTGGCTTTCATTGATGTAGAGTTACCATATACGAGTTGCATGAGGTTAGTAGATTGTCTCGAGACAGTCCTTTCTGATAAAGATTCTTTCCACTTTGAAATGTTTCCCATGTCCTCTACGATGAAGGAATAGGGGCAAAAATTAGAGACAGTACTAAGACCTTGACAATGAATCAACCCAATCTAATAACTTGTCTACTTCAATACACAAGCAACCGATGGATAAACCTTCCAAATATCAACTTACTGTCCCAGTGTCCAATCAAAGCATCACTTACTTATGCGACAATTGTGTTAGTACAAATTTCTAATAGCTAAATAGGATCACTATAACATGAAATATAGCTCAGAATAAATAAATAATTGTACCTTCTGTTTCATAATCCTCTCCATCCTCCATAGAAGAATCTGAACAAGAAGATGTCTGATTTTCTGCATCATCATCATCATCCTCTTCATCCAAATCCTACAATGGCATAAATGAAATGAACATTAATAATGCAAATTAAGGGCAACTAGTTTCATTGCAAAATACTTTGGTTGTAGACAAAAAAATTTTCATCCATGCTATACAAATTAGGAAGACGACTTGTCCATTCAGATATTATAACAAATGCATTTTATGTTGATTGCTTAATTATGTAACCTATTACAATGATATACAGCCCAAATATATTTCTGTCACTTCCAACGCACATGCCTTAAGACCAGGTAATACCATGACAATGATAAATTCCATCAAGAACTCGAAAAGAGATTGCATGGAACTATGTGAGTATCATGACAATGAGAACAATAATAACTATCGACTTGTTCTAAAAAAGCAAATATATTGAAGAATAAAAATGGTTTCCCTCAAATAATTGTGTCATCCAACAAACATAGCGAGTCTCTTTTTCACCTTCATATTATTATCATCATTGTCATCTCCAAAGACTGCCTTTCTCCTTAACCTTCCAGCATGAAGTTCAACATGTTCTTTCAAGTGACCTTTAACGGTTGCTTGTTTTTCTGATGCATCATCATTCTCTGTATCAGAGACATCATCTTTTTGAGCAGGATCATCTTGATCTGAAGATCCCAAGTTATCAAGATCCTCAGAATCATACTCTTCAACAGACACATCATCTTCCATCGATTTCCCAGACTGATATTGCTCAACAGGCTCTATTTTTTTATTCTGTTCATAAGCTTCTTGACGGAGATTTGCATCAATTCCAGCTTCTGTTAACATATAAGGCTTCTGGCCAAAAAGAGTAATAAAACTCTTCTCTAACTTTTCATCAATTGAATATTTTGTGTTCTGCAGAGACTTTACTAAGACCTCCCCCACATCACGGCGACCTCCTGTTAAAAATGCCAATTCAAACTCTTAGCTAAAAAAAGGGAAAAAAGATTTACAGTAGTTACAATGAGGAAAGAAATTTTGACCATTGAGTTATTTGTATTTTAGTATACAAATATAGATAAATCTTTACCACATTAAAAAGGAAATAGAAGTACACAGAAAGTGCAATTAGAAGGTATCATGCAAAGAACATAAATGTTCATAAATAACGGATCTTTCACAAAATAAGAAAAGAATTAAATAGGACACCTTTTTGCATTGCTCCCCCATTTTCATCATCAACTTTTGAAAACTGGACAAAGTGGTCATTTATATTTATATAAACAGCATCCTTGTCGTACAGGAGATCCCCAAGGCCAGACATGGGTGCATAAAATAACCTTTCCTTGTCACGCAATCCCTTCTTTTTGGCAGCTGATGGTAAAGGGCATGGATCAGCTAAGCTTGTGATGCCAGCCAAACTGTAATCGCCCACACCAGCAATATGCACCTATTACACAAATATTCATTATATAAGAAACTTGTTAATAAATTTCAAAGGAAAATAATCTTGTACCAATCAAATTTTAGAGACCAAAGGGCAAAGCTTCTTCTTTCCTAGAAGGGGAGGAGCAGAAAGCCAAGTATAATAACATATTTACTTGATTAAGTGACAAATTCTACGTGAGCTAATAAGTCAATCACCACTGATATAACATTCTAAAACATTAACAAAAAATTGTAACTCTAAACAAGGAACTATTCTCAATCTCTCCTTCATCTTCATCTTTCCTTCTCAAAAATCTTTTAGATCTTTTACCAAAATAAATTTCATTAAATATTGAAAGAAATAGGCTCTCAAACATACCTTGGTTCCCTTTTTCAAGTTACAGCCTCTCAAATAACCATAAAGTGTGATATTTCTGTCACATTTATTATTCAAATGCACTCTTTCAGGAGGAGTAACATCTTCAAAACGATCTACTAAGACATAAGGATGAGCTGTTCGCCAAGACAAGGGGCGAAACTTCTTAACAGATATAAACCGTGAAAGATTGTGAATTTCCCGTTTTGAATACCTATTTGTTTAAGGGATAAGAAAGTTAGACTTTGAAATGCAACCCAGAGGTTCCCAAAATTTCACAAAAGTGGATGATCCACAGAAAAATGTTGTATAGGATACTTACTTTCCATGAATAAGACCAGATAAATAAAACAATTTAGCTCCATCATATATTTCAGTCCAAAAACGATGTTTTAGACGCTGCTTTGTCTTCCTCAATTTTTTAACATCTTTGAACTGATCAAGGTGGGTAAGGACTCCCATAATCTGAGGGAAACCATGAACTTGCAATATATTGAGGAATTCAAAGGTTTCCTGATAAGAAATTAAAGCCAATTGTACAATATCAAATTTCCAGCTGCCTTTGTATTGAATTGACGTAGCTATGAATATAGAATTAATCGTTGATAAAAAAAGATTTTCATACATACATAGCAAAACCAATATCAACGTAATTCAAGAACTTCCACTAATAAGCATAGTTAGTCGCAACGACCAAGAAAGCAAAGACAACCTAAAAATGTAGGTATTGGTTATATCAGAATAGATAGAAGTAGCGAAAAGAGTTATATACAAGCCAAAAATCAGATCAATTAACATAACCCAAAAACTTTCATTAACAAATAGCAATTATTGGCAAGCATACAGACTCTAAAAGAAATAATATTCACACACACATATATAACAAGCTATTATCTATAAAGTCTAATCATTTAGATACGGAAGAGTCACGGGGAATGAAAACTTATAAGCAAAAAGGAAACTCACCATTTCAAAACCATAACTTCCATCTATAAGAAGCAATGCCAAATCTGCAAATTTTGCTGCATCAATCATGCCGTTTATATCATTTGGGCACTCCACAAACTGCAGCCGCCTTTGCTTACCTAGAAAATTGGACCAAGCACTTATTAAACAAAGCTCCAATCTTACTGGACTTCAGCAATTTGAGATAAAGGATACATATAAACCTGACACGATGGTAATCGGTCCCCGAACCTCTGGTAAATTATGTTTGGTATAATGCTTTACAAGCGACTTTATTAAAAGAGACTTCCCAACCTACAATCCATAAAGAATTGAAAACAATCACAGAAATTTGACAAGCTTATTAGTGGCAATGCACCAAATTTACTATCAAAATCAATTGGCCGAAGTATATATAGCATACCTTGGGAGGTCCATGCACGAGAACGACGTATGGAGCTGGTTCGCCATAAGACCGACTAATGCTTGGGACGTGAAGCCTACGCTGCTCTTTCTCTACGGAACGCGCTTGCAAACGCTTGGCTTTTGCAGATGAATTGAAAGCGAAAGCCTACTCCAACATATGCAAATTCACAGATGCTCCTTCTCTCTTCCAAAATATATATATATATACCTGTATATAATTCATAAACGAAATCTGAAAGTAATTATACCTTGGGGTTTTGCTGCTTCTTATCGTTTTCGGAAATTTCGCCTTTCTTCTTTCCGGATTTGACCTTCTTGGCCGAAGGACCAGATTGTCTAGACCTATGAACCTTATGCGACTGTTCATTGCTTCCACTATCTATAGCCATTGGAGGGAAAAAGGAAGAAGAAGAATAAAGGAATAAAAAATCGAGTAAGGTTTAGGGTTTTAGCAAACGGAGAGTGTAACCGTTATTAATGGCTTCGGCGAGCAATGGCGGCCAAGCAATCCAGTGGTTTATATGAAAGTTTTGAAATTTATTTAATTTCATAGAAAGGTCTTAAACTCTAAATAATTTAGGTATTGACCCCTCGGAGGCTCAGGCCTGAGGCCTGCCTCAGGGCCCACCGAACCAGCCATGTCTAAGAACTACAGCAGGTAATGTATATTACATTCCCTAAGTTTTATTAAATGAAATTTAAATTTTTAAAGTTTACTTAAATTATAATCCATCTTTTCTGTTTATTTTTTTATGTTAAAATTGACAGAATAATAGCATTATAGTATTTTTGTACGTATAAAAGATTAATGTTGATGCACACTGACACTGTATTTAAATGTCATTTAGATTCAATAAAAAAATAAAAAAAATATATTTTTGTTATAGAGCTTATGGAGCCCAACATGTATGTTTTATAACAAATTTATATATATATATATATGTATAATATATTTTAGATATAAAATTTTTCGTTTTTTAATTTATAATCAAAAACAAAATATGTATATATATATATATATTATTTTTTATTACAAATTAAAAAAGGAAAAAAATTATATCTAAAAATATTATACATATATATATAAAAATTTGCTATGAAACATACATTTTGGGCTTCATAAACTCTCCAACAAATATATTTTTATTTATTTTTTTCTTCAATATTTAAAAAAAAAATTGACTTTAGATTTTAAAAATATAACTAAAAAAAATTAAAAAAAAAAACTCATTTGTTTAGCTCTATAAACATACACGGGTTGGGTTGGCATAATTTAAAAATAAAAATAAACCAACCCATAGAGCATGAGTTTTTTATATTGTAACACAATCCAACCCGAACAGAGTAACAAACCCAACCCAGCCCATCAGGTGAGGGTTGGGTTGATCGGGTTGATCATGTTAATTTATCTTTAATTTAGTTAAAATTAATTTTTTAATAAATTAATTTTTAGTTAATAACTTAACTCCATTCATCTTTATTTTTGTAAAAATAAATTGCATGAACTATTATAATGCAAAAAACTACAAAAACAATCCATATACAACTTATTAAAAATAATATATATTAAACATCATTAATTTGATTAAGTAAATAAAATTAATTAACATCAGTCATAGTAAATAAAATTGATTAAACATTAGTATATATTTATTTGTTCATGTCACAAAAAAGTTGCAAGAAAGTAATATCATTTTCAGTTTCCCCATACTGGATTGGTTGCAACATTTTAGTATAAAAACGAATACTCAAGACATCAAATTCTTATTAAATTTTTTATATATCAATTAATAAGACATTGTTTACAGGTTGTCCAAATCGGAAAAAAAAATTCATTCATTCATTCTTTCACTTACTTCCTTTTAATTATGAACTTAACAATAAAAACAAATTGCTTTATGACATTAATGGCATGCATTTCAGAAGTAAAAAAAATTAGCATAGCATGCATTATTTTTGAAAAAAAAATAAAAAAATTACAAATTTACCTATCTTTTCAACAAAATAAACAAAAATCACAAATGAAAAATTGAAAATTCAGTCACAGAGAGAGAAAGGGGGATTTTTTTTTTAATATATACAGATTGGGTTGGGTTAACCGGGTTTTTTACCACCGAACCCAACCCAATCCGAAGTCAACAGGTTATATATCATCCAATCCAACCAACCCAAAAATTAGAATTTTCCAGTTGATTGGGTTGGGTCGGGTTGGGTTGTAGGATTTTTGTACATCCCTACTATAAACTCCTTAACATGTGAGTTTTATAACAAAACTCTCTATATATATATAGGAAAATTCTAAAATAATGATATATTTATTTTATTAAAATAAATATTATCATAGAAAATATATTTTTAGTGACAAATATGAAAATATTATCATATTATCAAATATTAAAAATATATTTAATAAAATAAATATATCATTATTCTATAATTTTCCGATATATATATTTATATATATATGGTTTTGCTATAAAACTCACGTGTTTGAGAGCTTATAGAGCTAAACATAAGGGTTTTTTTTTTGAATTTTTTTTAGTTCTATTTTTAAAATTCAAATATAAATTTTTTTTTAAAAAAGTTCAAGAAAAAAATTAATAAAAATGTATTTGTTTGAGAGTTTATGGAGCCCAACATGTATGTTTTATAGCAAATTACTATATATATATATATGTAAAGTATTTTTAAATCTCCAACAAATATATATTTTTTATTTGTTTCTTAATTGTTTTTTGAAGTTTTGAATATATTACATCATATTCTCCTAAAGTTTCTCTAAATGATATTTAAATCTAGTGTCAGTGTGCGTGAGTGTCAGTATGTTTCAGCGTCAGTCTTTCAAATGTGCAAAAATACTATAATGCCTTTATTTTGTCAAATTTAACAAAAAAAAAAACAAATAGAATAGAGATGTATGTAATCTTGGCAAATTTCATATATTTAAATATCATTTATAAAAATTTAAAAAGAAAAAAAATGTAATATACCCAACTTCCAGCCCCTTTTTCTAAAAAGTGGAAGTGGAAAAAAGCAAATTATTTGTTTTTATTTATTTTTATATATTATTGTTTTATATGTTAGATCTAAATCTTAAAATATCACTTTTTTTTTTTAATACCAATAATTCTATAATAGTTAGTAAATAAGCAAAGTGTTTTTTTTAATTACCCAAAAAAAATTATTACCAAAAAGCAAAGTGTTTTTTTCAAAATAAGAAAAAAAATAGTTGGTTAAAGTGGATGAATTATTTAATTCTTAAGCATTGTAGGCTTTTTAAAAGTCTTATATTATTTAGTTTAAAAAGTTAATATATTTTTTTTAGTTTTAATATATTTTTTAAATTAAAAAATTGAAATAAAAGGTAAAATTTATCTCTCTAATTATAGAGAGCTAAATCCACTATCCATATAGTATTTTATTTATTGATCCACAATTTTCGATACACATTTATAATTAAATATATTAATTATAATCTTATATATAAATTATATAAATACATGAAAAAAATATAACATAAAAATTGATTATAAAAAATATTATTAGAATTGACAAAAAAAATCACAATTTAATTTTTTAAATTTTTATTTTTTAAAATAAAAAATATAATTAAAAATAAAAATATAATTAAAAATGCTCTTACAGACTTATTATGTAGCTATTAAGACATGACAATTTTTAATTTTTTTTTTTAGAACACCTCAATAAAATCCATGTATGTTAAAAAAATAGGTAAAATTAATAATTTTGATTGTTCAAAAAAGTAAGGGTGTTCATGAGTTTGAAACCAACATATTTTGAAAATAATCCATCCGATTCAATTAGTAATCAGTTTTAATTTTTTTAATCCGATCTGATATATATATATAATCCATTCCAATTAAATATAATACAATTAATAATTAGATTGGATCAGTTTGGTTAATCAATTTGGCTTCAACTTTTATTTAATTTTTTTAAAATTTTAAAATTTAGTTTTTGAGTTTTTCTTATTTTGAATATTTGACATTTGAACTATTTTTTGTATCAAAAATTTGTTGTGTTTAAATTTTGTTTAAAAAATTATATATTTTTTTTAAAACCTAACACATAAATGATTAAAAAAATAACAGGAAAAATAAAAATATTAAATTAGAACAAAACAAAACAAAATTACTACACTAATATAATAATCTAATAATCCAACTCCAAATTTAAGCTAATATAACAAAATCTACATAACTAATTTCTATATGTTTTGTTAAAAAAAAAAAGTAATCGGTTCGATTTGGATCAATTT
The DNA here is from genome assembly GCA_003254975.1 of Ochetophila trinervis. Classification (NCBI taxonomy): domain Eukaryota; kingdom Viridiplantae; phylum Streptophyta; class Magnoliopsida; order Rosales; family Rhamnaceae; genus Ochetophila; species Ochetophila trinervis. The sequence continues at coordinate 138,802 of QANX01001072.1, read as the reverse complement.
CGTCAGTTTTTAATATTAAAAATCGAACCGAATCGACTATCGGTTTTAAATTTTTAAAACTATCTAATTTAATTATACTAAAATAACCGATTCAAACAAGTTAAATTGAATTAAATTGGTTATTTTTATCAATTAGACGGTTTTTTTAAATATCCATACAAAAAAGTAATAATGATTTCGCTCGTAAACTGTCCTGAAAAAGTATTAATAGACAATACGGAAATTATAAGTATTAAAACAAAAAATTATATAATTTTTCAATTTTCTTTACTACCAAAAAAAAAAATATTATGTTACCAAAATAAAAAAAAATTATTATTAATTATAAAATAATTATTTTTCTCGTATTGAGAAGGGAAGAAGAGAATTAAAGGAGCTAAGCGAAAAACAAAAACACAAATGGTGGTTGCAGATTAACCATGAAGAACGACAATAGCAACAACAGCAACTACAGAGAAGAAGATCAGCCAAATAAAGAGAGTGCTATCTCAAGCATGGACTCCAGATTCAACCAAACCCTTAGAAATGTTCAAGGGTATGCATTCCAATTCTTCAAGATGACTCATTTATCGTTTCTCACTGGTCTTGGCTTGTGAATTTACTTAGATTTGATGCCCATTTAGCCAGATTTTTTTTATCTGTCTGATTAATTGTTTCAGTTTTATCGTTAAAGTGTCCATCTTTTTTTATTCTTTAACGGGTCTAATTCATTGCATTTCGAAATTCCAGTTGAAAATTCGTATATCAACACATTATAGCTTTGATCTCTCAAATTATGTAAATTGATTTGGAAATTTGATGTGGGCTTTGCTGATTTCGATGTATTTGCTTAAAACAAGTGACAAAGTTGTGTGCCAAAACAATCTCTGCGTTTGAGGTTGGTAAGTCAATTATACTCTCTTCTGTTTGGTTGATGGGAAAAAGTGGGACAACGAGAAGGATGCGCAGTTTCTCTGCTGTTGGATGCGTACCAAGCATAGCATCGTATTATTGTTTGAAAGCTGAAATCTAATAATAGGAGTATCAGTTTTACTGGATCTCTTTTCCAAATACGAAAGACTTTATATCACTGTAGATTTCATAAAAAAAAATGCAGAAGGTGAAATTCTTCATTTATGCTTTCGTTTTTATTTGATATGTGTCTACTTCATTTGCCCTTAGCTGTGCTATTTTAGCGAGGCTTTTTTCAAACCGAGGTGCTTAACTTTTTCCAGACTACTAGCTGTCAAAATTAATTATATCCGTATTCCATTAGATCTTATTAAAGTTTGTTCAGTTGACGGTGAAAGTTTGATATTTATTTATTTTAAAGATCAATGATGTCTTAACAAACTTTTAGTTCTTCAATTTCGATGACTTGTTCTTTGATCAGTGATTGCTATATGATTCATGTTTCACTGAACAGGTATTGGTAGTCTTTAGTTGTTAGTAATTGATTTATAATCTTTCTGCATGTACCCTAGGTTTCTAAAAGGCCGTTCAATTCCTGGTAAAGTACTATTGACTAGAAGATCAGGCCCTTTAGATGATTCAGCTTTACAAGAGACATCACCAAATTTTGAGAGGAGCTACTCATACAATGATGCAGGGACAAGTGATCGCATGACCAAGGCAGCAGAGGTGTTATTAGTGTCTTTTGTTAGGAAATCCTAGATGTAAAGCAGTTTTCTAACTCAATTAAGTGGAACTTTTCTTCTATCTAGGAAGAAGTCCAGGGAACAAGCAACCCAAACAGTAATGCAAATGTGAACAAGTTAAAATCATCTACCTCAAGTATTGAGAATGCTTCCAAAGAAGTACAAAAATCCACCCTGGGTGCTAGAGCTACTGATTCTGCAAGGGTCACGAAGTTCACGAAAGTGCTGTCAGGGACGACGGTCATACTAGGTATAGTGCAATAAGTCTTTGTGTTTAGTTATATTTTTTATTTTCATTATTTCTCCCCTTAGTTAGATAGTTGGTTTTTTTTTTTTTTCGTAGTTCTTTGTTTTTCCTTCTTAATATGTTTTATGTTTAATAATTCTTTGTGTAGAGAAGTTGCGTGAGTTAGCTTGGAGTGGCATACCACCATACATGCGTCCAACTGTATGGAGGCTTCTCTTGGTAAGCTGAGTGCTTTGATGTTTGATTAATATATGGTGTTAAAATCCTCATTCTTTACTCCATTTACGCTCTTAAACTATAAGAATAATCAATAAACATTGCATGTGTCTTCCTAACAATTTTTACACAGCATTACCAAAGACGTGTTAGGTGACTTTTATACTTCTGTTCCACCTTTTTCTACACTAGCGGTTAGAAGTCTAAAGGGTAATCTAGTTATTCTATTGGTTTCTTGATTGGATCCCAGTTCTTGAAGGATTAACTTGTTTAGATAGTTTTGTAAATATACTTGTGCTATTGGATTCTTCTTTCTTTCTTTTTTTTTCTATTATTATTATTATTATTATTTTTTTTTTATGATTAAGGAGTTTTGATTCTCATTATTAATTAGGAAAAGAAAAAAGGTCGATTATGTGGGGCTTGCCTTTTAGAATGAAATGTTGTTGCTTGTATGAATTTTAAGAATTAACTGACAACAGGGATATGCACCAACTAATTCAGATAGAAGGGAGGGAGTTCTGAGAAGGAAGCGCATTGAGTATCTTGACTGTGTTTCTCAATATTATGACATTCCTGATACTGAACGTTCAGATGATGAGATCAACATGCTTCGTCAGGTTCCAATACTAGCTGAATCTTGAAAAGTGCTAACTTTTTTATTGTGCAATTATTGATAGTTTTTGTTACTGTCTTTTTTAGATTTCTGTTGATTGTCCAAGAACTGTACCAGATGTCTCCTTCTTTCAGCAAGTACAAGTCCAGAAATCCTTGGAGCGCGTGCTTTATACATGGTTAGTTACTGAGGAACTGACAAATGGTTCTAAGAATTAAAGTAAAGATGAAAACTCGGGTTTGATTTATTTTTCTTTCTTTCAAAGTTTCTCTCAATTGATTTTAGGTCCTCTGTAACTCATTCCATATACGATATGAATTTGACTTGTCAAACCAATATATTTTTCACCTCTTTTTTTCCCCTTTCCTATTTTGTTTCATTTAATGAAATTTCATTATAAAAAATGCCTAATTCCCCATGGGGCCAGCTGCATTTGTTCAGTTTTCATTCCTCCAGCATGAAATGTAAAGTATGGGAGGTGTATAGTTCTGTTATTCTGTTTGCCAGATGTGTTTATGTAGAATGGGGTTGTGGGTGGGTAGATATGGTGAAGGATTTCCAAGCTTAGAAATAGCCATAGATTAATGTTGATTCTGTTGGGACGTCCAACCTGATTCAAACAAACAACTTTTTATATGAATATTTCCCATATTTGCTCTATGTTTATGATATTATCCTAAAGGCTGAGACACAAACGTATGTAACACGGTGTATTAGATGAATTACATTCCCTATTATTTTAATTATTTATTTTGGTTACTTATCTTGACTGGCTAGTTATTGGTGCTGAATAATTCTCTGATTCGATGTTCTAGCTCCATACTAAAATGAATGAAATTGGTGTGTAGTTGTGAAAATTCTCTCATTTTGGTCTGTATTTTCTAAAAATGCTTTTAAGTGATTTTCTCCTTCACTTTTCTTAATTTCTTTCAGGGCCATTCGGCATCCTGCGAGCGGATATGTCCAGGGAATAAATGATCTTGTTACACCCTTCTTAGTTATTTTCTTGTCAGAGTACCTGGAAGGGAGTGTAGAGAATTGGTCTATTTCTGATCTAACTCCTGAAAAAATAACTAATATAGAGGCTGATTGTTATTGGTGCCTGTCAAAGTTACTTGATGGTATGCAAGACCATTACACATTTGCTCAGCCAGGAATCCAGAGGCTTGTTTTTAGGCTTAAGGAATTGGTCAGGCGGATTGATGGTAACCCCTTGTTCTTGCCTTAAGTTTATTACTTTTATATGGAATTTGTATGTTACATTTGGTTATTATTATTATCTTTTTTTAGTCTTTGTAATTACTTTTGGAATCAGCAATTATGTTTTAGTTTTCATAGAAAAGTTGGCTTTTGTAGGACTATACTCTGAAAGCTTTTAGGTTCTATTTGGATACTTAATAATAGTTGCCTATTGTACTTCTGAAATATGGTTGCATAAGTTTTAGCTATAGGGTAAAAACTAAAAAAATACAATTAAATTGACTCATATTGGTCTTACATTGCTGCAAACTTCTGTACATATTATATGCAGTGAAAAGAGAATGTTCTGCTGTTAAAATGTGCTTGATTTGTTCTGATTGAAGACGGACATATTTTCTTGGTTACTATGTTGAGTTAAATAAGAATTGAAATTCTTAACTGTTGTAACATCCTTGGAAAATGGCAAACTGCTTATCTTGCTACCCAGCATGTCCTGATGAAAAAATTGTGCCAAGTTCTATCATCATCTTTACATTTGCATATTACTATTTATTGTTTCTTTTGATTTACTTCTTATTCAAGAACAATATCTGTGCTCTTTTGACAATGGCTTTTTTTTTTTTCTCTCTCTCTCTCTACTGCTCTAGAACCTGTTTCTAAACACATGGAGGAGCAAGGGCTTGAATTTCTCCAATTTGCTTTTCGGTGGTTCAATTGTCTTTTAATACGAGAGGTCCGTTTCTAGAGATGTGTTATTTTACTAAAAATATCATTTTTCTCCTTTTTCAATGTGCTTTTACTCGGAAAGAAAAGTTTTCAAATCTTCAATCATAAGACTTTTGAGATATAGGAGAATATTTGTAGAAGAAATTCAGGAATGACCTTGTGCTTCAATTGCTTCCTTGCAAAGCTAACGATATATTTTGTTTCCAACAGATCCCATTCCATCTTGTTACCCGCCTGTGGGACACTTATCTTGCAGAAGGAGATGCATTACCCGATTTCCTTGTATATATATTTGCCAGTTTTCTTTTAACGGTGAGATATAAATCTTCCTTCTGCTTTGACTTATTTATTTGGTTTAGATGTTTGGATATTTTATGACTTTAATAAGGAAAATAGTTTTTCCTGATACATATCTCCATTAACATTGTGTTAACTTACCAATTGGTAAATGTTGAGACTACTAAAGACAAGCAATTCTAGACAAGTTTAGCTATGCGGAAAAAACTATTATGGCAATGATTGAATGTGAAATGCTTGGAATTCACTATTACCTTTCTACATTATTCAGTGGTCAGATGAGCTTCAGAAGCTCGATTTCCAAGAATTGGTGATGTTTCTTCAACATCTTCCAACTCAAAACTGGACTCACCAAGAGCTTGAGATGGTGCTTTCAAGAGCTTACATGTGGCATAGTATGTTCAACAGCTCGCCTAGTCATTTAGCTAGCTAAGGAGGGAATTGTAACATTCACTGTCTGTTCATTGGCTCAAGATTTTTTTGCTTTTTTGTTTTTTGTTTTTAGGTTCATATCTTTTAATGATTATATTTTGATCAAGTTCTTGAAGTTTACTACAATTGTCTGTTATCTTTCTAGTTGAACGGAACCGACAATATATTGCATGTGTAACCTGTGATTGTAATATTTGTACTTTCAAGCATTTGTTTGTAGATTTAAAAAGAAGAAAAGATACTTTACTGTATTACTCGTCTTTTTTTTTTTTTTTTTTTTTTTTTCACTTAAGGTCGTGTGTAAAAAAATATAGAAATAATATTGCAAACATGGTTGCTTCATATATTTTTCGTTCAAAATTCTATGTAGAATTATTTATGCACTCTGCGAAATGGTCTTCAGGGGGTCCTGGCAACGTGTCGTGTTGAACCGTGTTCATGTCGTGTGAAATTTTGTTCATCCGAATCTAACCCGTTAAGTTTTTCTGTTGAACCGTGTTCGTGTCGTATCATTTCATGTTCGTGTCGTGTTTTATTCGTGTTTACTACACATGTATGTGAATATTTTATTTTATTTATTTAAATTAATATATATTGTTAAATGATAAATCATTATTAATTTATGTCTATTAAGCCTAAATACATATTCAAATGATATGTTAAACATTTAAAAAAATATATATTAACATATTAAAATTCAACATAAATAATAACTGTGAATTTAAAATATGTAAAATATTATAAATTAAACATATATTAAATATTTATCGTGGTTAAAAAACAAAATATGCATTTCAATTATAAATTTAAAAATATTCAAAATATTATAAAACAAACTAAAATTAATTTAAAAATATTCAAAATATTATAAACCAAACTAAAATTGTACATCCAATATAAGTAATAAAAAAGATAGAATCTAAAACAAAATATTAATATATAAATAGATATAAAAATTGTCATTTTCTAATGAAATAAAATATGAATTTTATAGTTTTCTAAAACTGAAAAAAAAAAATAATGTAAAAAGTTAACTATAATGAAATAATGAAATTAATATTTTTTTTTTATCGTGTCTTATCGTGACCCCTCGTGTTAACGTGTTCCAATCCGTTTCAACCCGTTTTTTTATCGTGTGACACTGATATCAACCCGACCCGATATCGCATACCCAAACCCGCAAGTTATCGTGTCGTTTCGTGTCGTGTAACATTTTGTCAGGTCTAGGTCTACCAAGGTTTTTATTATTTTAATATAATTAACTTTTATTTTATATTTTTTATAAAGCTTCCGAGATTGAATACGTTTCTTTCAAAGTAAAATATTATTAATTTGCGGTTGTAATAGATCATTGCAATGTGTTATATCATTATTGCTTTTGGCCACTTTCCCGAACAAACTCCCAAGTCCTAACAAAGAAAACTTACAATTTTGGTTAATTTCCATGTTATTTTTATGTTTATCTCATTTTCTTTTTGAGGAAGGCCAAAAACCAACAATGTGAAGTAACTTCATGCATTCAGATTTCAGACTGATGAGAAATTTTTTTCTACAATGAGTATACCATGTCCCCCATACCCATACAACAATCGGTTATCATTATCATGTGCAACATAGATCTGAGCTTATTCGTAAAAGAGAGCGTGTCATCATCTCTACATGAGTATTTTTTTTTTCCTTATCCTAACACATACAACCAACCAATAATATTTGTTTCTGCTATAGGCTATAGCCTCCAATTCATGCATACGGTTGTGGTTGATCTACTCGCAACCAAATCACTTGCATTTTCTTGCCACAGCCTTCAATTCATCCTTACAGTTCTGGCTTATCCATCCACAACCAAACCAACTCACACTTCTTGGCTTAGCCTCAATATTTACAAAACCGAGACTAGTGTAAAAATACATAATATTGGTCTCCCAACTCCTAAATAATATTTATAAAAATAAATAAAATGTTTCTGCAGTAGAACTACTCAACTCACCACTAAAACCAGAAAAGCCAAACCAACTGCACTATTCCTAAAAGACCTACCTGAATTAGCTTTGAATCACACACTACCAAAGTACCAACCATGAGAATTTCAAGTCAGTAAAAATCCCTTTAGAGATAAATATTAACATCTTATCTCACCAAATATAAACCATACTTGGCAAACTTGATTATCTTGGTATTAACAGATTGTAAAACAAAATGTAAAACGGTGTTTTCTCACTTATTATATAAAGCATCTCAAATGGAGGAGAGAACACGACATTCATGGTCAATCTTTTCGCTCTTTATTGATAGGTATAGGTCATCTTAATTTTTTCTTATTTCAACTCATAGCTATGCAAGAAAAGAAAATATATTTTTAATAATCTTTTGTTTTATTTTTGTGGCCGAAATGCAAATAGAATTCTCTACAAAGGAAGGAAATGCTTGTAATGGTGGCTGCTGGATTAGAGTTTTTTTTACAGTACAACCATTTAACTTGACAGGTGTTCATTAGCCCAAAATCAATATATAATTTGACTGCCATGGCAACACCATCCTCACTGGCAAGGTCTTTAAACTTTTTCCCTCTTCCTCGTCCTCTGAAGTTAAGAAATTTTGTCCACAAATATTGTTCAAAAGTAAAACTCAGATTCGGGGATGATTAACAGAGAAGGACTAGATTTTCAGATAAACAGATTAAATATGTAACATTGCATTCGATATGTAATATATTTCTATAAAATTTACAAATTTGCTAAATATTAAAATAAATACAAGTTCACAAACTCAGATAAATACAAATTTGCTAAATATAATTCATGGACATACAAATTGTTATTGCATCCGACTTTGAGGGTCAAGTGGAAAAAGACAATGCTACCCACACAGACTCAGATAAATTGCAGTCGCAACTCCAACCGAGTAGACCCCAATTGCCGTCCCAACCAAGTCCTTCCCAGCCCGAGCCACCACACCGATCCCGGCGATTCCAGCGACTCCGATCGGTACACGGCAGAGGACCGCTTTCCCAGCATTGGACACGATCGCTTCAGCGAAGAGCTCCACGGCCCAAGCTTTGAACTGGGCAGGCCCGAGAGTTAGCTCCTCGCCCGCCGAGGCGTCGTCGTTGGAGCTGCGAGTCACGACGCGCAGGGCCGAGTCGACCTCAGAACGAGTTGGGGGGGAAGGGACCCACTTGAGGATGAGTGGGTGGGGTTGAACGGCGGAGAGAGTGTGGTGGAGATGATCGGAAGCGGTGGCGAGTTGGTACGGGAATACGCCTGGGAAAGCGTGTTGGGTTAGGGAGAGGCAGTGAGAGAATGCTGAGTCGCTGGCCGAGTCGAACTGGGGCGAGTTGGAGAGCGAGCTCTTGACTCGTTTGGAGGCTGATATACCCATCTCTTTCTTTCTCTCGCCGCCTTCGCTCTTTCGTCCAAAGGCTGCGTGTGTGAGGGGGAGGCCGGAAAGATAGAATCTTTATACCATCGCACGTGTAAATAGCCTATATAATATGTATTTTAATTTAATAAAAATCATTACTTTTGAAGAATAAAGACCCCAAAATAAAAAAGACTCATTTTTTTTCTGTAGCGACCTCGTTCATATTTCAGAAACTTGGCTGTGAGCCATTTCATGGACTCTACTAGCTTGGGTTCTCCCAAATTGATTTTTTGTGAAGTGGGTTTTTGGCAAAAGCTTCCAAAATACCAGCTTTTCTCATCCTTGGGGGTAACTTCTTTTTCAACCCCAAAAATTGTCTGCGGCCTCCGAGGGGGAACCAGAAAACCCTTGTGGAGGTCAAGAGTGCTTTCAAATGAAGCCATTCAGGCAGTTCAGTCCTTGAAGTTGGCCAAATCAAACCCATCAAAACTTGAGGAGGTCTTCAGTGGCAGAGTTGCTAGGCTCTTGAAAGCTGACTTATTGGATGCCTTGGCTGAGTTAGAGAGACAGAATGAACTGGACTTGGCCCTTCAGGTATTGCTTCTTGTTGTTTTTGAGTAGTCGAATTGAAAATTGACTAATTCGGGTTTGTGTGCCATTTATTAAATTTTGTAAAAGAACAAAATTAAGCGCACACATATCTACTAAACGTCTAGTTGGTCTAAAGTTCAGATTTTGGGCAGTTATAATAATTTAAGGTCCACTGTTATGGAGTTGGTCACAACTAGATGAATTTTAGCTAGCTTTCACAATGATTTCGCCTTCGATTTTGTTAGTTTATTCTTCCAATGTGTTTCTGGTTTGTAGTCTGTACGTACCAATTTGAGTTATTTGTAGAGGTTGCTTTGCAGAAAAACGAAAAAGGAAATGAATTGATCTGTACGCTATGTTTTTGTGTGTACTTTCTTTGGGGTGAGATTATTTACTGCTTAGGATTTTTCTTGAAATTCAATTACTCCTTTTTCTAGTGTTTCAGTTTGGATGAATTAAATTTGATAGTTAGAGATTTCTACTTTTATCTGGGTTGGAAAGCTTCATTTGATTTTCTCTAGGGACTAGTGGTTCCTTGTTCTTGCTGCCTCACTTGGTTTCCAAAAATGCTGACTTCAATTTTGTAGACTTTGTTACTAATTCGTGATCCATTCCACTTCATATGTCCTGTTTCCTTCAATGCTCCAATTTTTGTATCAATTGAATATTCTTTTTTTCTTTTCAATTTTGTGTCTATCTGAATTGGAATCAGGTTTTAGGTCTTCAAATTTGTGCGGGATGAAGTATGGTATAAACCCGATCTCTCCCTATATTGTGACATGATTCTGTTGTTGGGAAAGAACAAACTGATTGAATTTGCTGAAGAGCTTTTCTCTGAACTTAAAAAAGAAGGCTTAGAACCGGACACAAGGGCGTTTACTGAAATGATTGGAGTATATATACATGTTGGTAGGATTGATAAGGTAATGGAGACTTATGGATTGATGAAGGCATCAGGTTGTACCCCAGATAAATTAACCTTCAGAATATTGATCAAGAACCTTGAGAAGGTAGGAGAAGAAGAGCTACTAGCATCCATAAAGAAAGAAGTTACTGAATATATAGATTCTCCTGATCAATTTCTTCAAGAAGTAGCAAAGAAACATGTAAGGAATCACATTATCTTTATATTCCTGTCTCCACTATCCTTACAAATAATGTTATATTCGATTTTTACCTCCCAAGGTAAATTAGTCTTTTTAGACTATATTTTGGCAAAGAGAATGTATTATTAGGAAAATAATTAAAGCTCATGGTCTACTTATATTGTAAAAATATCAAATTTTGACAAGTTAGATATGGTTATTGACATAGAAGTAGAATGGTCATGAACGATGCAATGTCTCTGTATAAGTTTGAAATTTTAGTTCATCAATTCATTTGGTGTTGTGGCATTAGAATTTAGAAGTATCTGACAGCTATCCCTTTTTTTTTTTTTATTTTATTGTTCCAGCCAAAGAGGAGAGCGCTAGATCTTGTTTGACAATTTCCATACTCAAAAGACTAGAAGAGGATTGTTATGCAATGATAGAATCGGCCACCACCAGGATGACATGCAATTCCAAGCTCGTCTGGAACTTTTCTCATGGCATTTTATAAGGAACTACCAAGTACGGTTGGACAGGCAGTTCTCATGAATTCTACCATGTTGCAGTTGAACTAGAGGCGTTGTCTGTGTCCATTTCTTCAATGGAAATTGTAACTTCATTTGGTATTAGTGAAAAACTTGATCCATGAAAAGGTTTTCAAGAACTCTGGAATGCTACTTGTGCCTTGTCTTTTCCTCGTAGTTGAATAAAAATGTGATGAAAATCAGATTAATTGATGCTTAAATCATCACTTCTAATTGATCCATAATTTATTATCAGTGTCTTTTAATTATTCCCGTTGGAATGGGGGCACAGATCATATATAAATGTAAGAGTTTACATGAAATAATCTGTTCTTAAGTTTGTACATAAACGTTGTATTAAAAGCAAAACTTTTCCTATAACATAATAACGTAGCTACATGTCCTGTATGTATATACCATTCATGGTTGGATACAATTCTTTAAGAAATTTATTACAAATAAGATGCATTGTAAATCAAACATCCTTCTTTAGATGAAGACCAATCACTTTATGTTGATCACCTTGGCGCCGAAAGCATGGTTGAGAACACTTTTGGAGATGAGAGAGGCTTGAAGAAGATTTAGGGCCTGCACGAAACAGATTCATGACAAGTAAGCTGACTGATATGTTTTTCCTGGGAATTTCCTTCCCCCAGATTTCATATTTATCAGGGCAAAAAACAAAAAATTAGTTTCTTTTCAAATTGCATTCGGACGATTGGATTTTATAAGTAACTTACCTCCTCTTCTCCCACTTTAACAGGCATGGATTCCATGTCACTAAAGGGAATATTAACAAGCTTGGAAATGTCGGAGACAGCCGAAAGAGGTTTAATCTCAAGATTGTCAGTGACCAACAGGTTACCTCCTTTGACAAATGCACCGCCTGGTGTAATGCCAGGCCATTTGGGATTCATTATGTGGAGTGTTGGTTTCAAATGTTCGCATGCTTTCATCTGCTGGAATATCCAACAAGAACAGTTGTTATATGCCAAAGATGATGGCATTGTCTCTTCCTGGATTTGGAGCAGTTGGTAAGAGCAACCAAACATGCGTTCAAGTTTTGGATTAAGCAGCATTTCATTGCATTCTGCAGAAATAATTTGCAGCGCACTCAGCTTCTCTGCACTCCTATACAACTTATCTATGCTTCCCATTGAAGATTTCCCTTTTAACATCTTTATGATAGCACCTAAAGGAAGGGTGAGAAAGGTTAACAAAAAATTAACAAAACCTTCTTCTGCTTCAATGCATATTACTCTGTTTGTACTGGACTTTCTGAACCATAGTTTCACCTCCATCCAGTTGGTGCTGTAGCCGTTCTGATCCATTCGATTTCGGTAAGGCATGCCTAATGAATCAGGAGATGTATTGTTGTTTTTGGTTACAAACACATCTGTTAGAGGCATCTTGGAGACCATCGAACGATGAAGCACATGTAAAACCTGAAAAAAAAGAAAGAAAAAAAAAGTGTTTTTCTATGTTATGGCCTGTAAAAGCAATATTTTTTTACTTCAATTGAAGTACTGTGCTTTTAGATTATATTGCAGATGAAGCGCAAAGAGAATGAATTCACTTAGGAGGACAGTCTTATTAAAGTTTTAGATGACTTACCTCCTCGACGCCAATATTGACTTTTTCCTTTTTAACTCCAGTGCTATCTGTGATTTGTTTCTCCCTAAGCCAGGTAAGAGTATTACCTATTGATAAAGGTAATACCTTTAAATCATCACTTATAATATACTTATCGGCTTTGTTGATGAAAACCCTGCCGCTGCTGCCAACATTCCCACCTGTATTCTGCAGATAAATCTCATTTTCCGTGGCTTGTCCACAAGTACAAATCGAATTCTTAATAAAACTGAAGAAGCCAAAATACCAGGGCCAGAATGGAGTTCTTCTGCAAGGAGTACTTCTGCAAGTGTAGAGCTTTGAATAATCCGTTCCATCAATCTTTACAACTAAGTTATGGTACAGGAATCCATAAGCACTTCTTGGATTAAGCAACATGGTCTTGCTAGCTTTTGTCCAAAACCACTTTTCATCATCAAGGGCCTCTACACTCTTATACAATTCGTCCATAGATCCAATTCCTGATCTTTTATCAGCCAGTCTTATAATTGTTCCCATTGGTAAGGTAAGAATGCTAAGCAACACGTCCACAAAGTCCTTATCGGATTCTGCAAATAAAACTTGGTTGCTTCTCTTGTCTATAGCAAGCTTCAACTCTATTGGTTTATGAGCCTTGGGTTGAGAAGCCATGGCATCAAAGTGAGGTCCTGAACTTGAACGGACAGAACTCCCCGTGAACTGAAGCCTACAGCAACAAGAACAATGTTAGTTGCAGAGTTTTATAATAGACAATAATAAACTCTAAAACTGGAATGGAAACTTATACAGTGCCCAATAGAATGCTTCAACTTCAACCTTTGAAGTTGATGGATACAGATAAGGCAGAGCAAACCCAATACGATCTTTACCACGAGCAGCATGTTGTTGGCAATAAAGTAGAGAAGAAAGGCAAAAAGAGCTGCTCTTCCAGCCAACGGACAATACATTTGCAGATCAACAGAGAAAGAGCTAGACCAATACCTACTACTGATTTTCAAGTTTCTTGATTATTTAAGCAATCAGATGGATTTTTTTAAATTTTGGCATATGATGTCACCAAGAAAAAGTCTGGATAATTATTTTATATGAAACTAAGTTGAATTTGATAACCATGCCAATAGTTTGAGACGGTTTTATTCAACCGACCCTCAAAAATAATTGGGGAAATTTGCCATGTTGGTATAAACCATATAGCACAGCCAAATGCTGAGAAGCTATGGGAGATACCAGTTTAGGAGCCTTAGGCTGAGTGGCCAATGGAACACGAATGTCAGAACCAGAGGGAGATATTGGTTTAGGAGCCTCAGGCTGAGTTGCCAATAGGACATGAATGTGAGAATGTAAGCTAGCTCTACAGCGATCGAGTATAAGACTATACAATAAGAACAGTATTAGTACTTCTATAAACATCAGGTTTTAAATCCACTAGGGGGGCATAAAAGAAGCAATTTTGAGCAAGATGATAAAAAAAGCAAGAATAAACTTTTTTATAGAAGACTAGTGCTTATAGGGATGAAGAATAGTTTGGTATCTCATCTTGTTTGGTCAAGATAATTCCAATACATTCCTTCATTTCTTGGATGTCCATTCCAATATATTAATAACTGGCTACAGACTATTTTGTCAACCACAAACAAAAAAAAAAAAAAAAAAANNAAAAAAAAAAAAAAAAAAAAAAGGAAGAATTTGCTGGAGACTCGTACAATGATATAATGGTTAGGAAGTTCTCTGCAATTTCTGAATCAGAAACCAACTATGTTTTGCAATCCAAGTTATACATGTTATGAAATTTGGATGAAAATCAATATCTAGATCATGTTTCTTGCTTCCAAAGTTCTTTGGATGATATTTTACATTAATTTCCTCATTTGGAAGCTAAAAAGTTATCATGGAAAAATAGAAAAAAAATCAAAAAGGATTATTAGAATCTGGCTGTCCCAGAGAACAGGAGGATTGCCATTATACGAAATGATCTCACGAAAAATGGAAAGGTCAGAAACTAGAACGGAAGACTCATACCTTCGGAGTTGACGAAAACACCTGAGCCACAATAAAGTCAAAACAACCTTCACCAAGATATGTGTCTTGTATGGCATAGAGTAGAGAAGAAGGACAAATGGAGCTGCTACTACAGCCAATCGACCATACATTTCCATATCCATAGTGGCAGAGTCAAAGGCCTACTTCTTTTCTTAACACCTGTGGAGAAGTTTCTTCATTATAAATTAAGCTACAAAGCCATATGTATCCTTTGAATTTGTCTTATGGTGTCATTTAGAAAAAGTCTAAATATATATATATTTTTTTGATAATAAAGTCTAAATATATTTTATATATATAAATGAAGCTGTGTTGAAATAGATAACTATGTAATGCGTGCCAGTTTTTGGGATGGCATATTATTTCAACCGGCCCCGAAAATAAATTGTGGAAAACCACTTATTTTTATAAACTATTCCCTATATTGGAACCAAAATGCCTATTAGGCCTTGTCTGAAAGAATTTTAAAATTAAAAGTTGAATTTTGATGGTATCTTTTGCTTGTATGCTTAAACTGATCATCCCAATTTATACACTTCTATATTTTATATATAAGTTTACTTGAAATTTTCTGGTGAGAAGTCCTTGTTTCAATTTTGTACATAAATATAGAGTTAAAACATCACTTTTCTTATACCATTACATCATAGCAGCGTGTCATGCATATCAAATCTGATTCTTGGATGGAAATTGTGATTTTTTTCAGCAAT
Source organism: Ochetophila trinervis (assembly GCA_003254975.1). Classification (NCBI taxonomy): domain Eukaryota; kingdom Viridiplantae; phylum Streptophyta; class Magnoliopsida; order Rosales; family Rhamnaceae; genus Ochetophila; species Ochetophila trinervis. The sequence continues at coordinate 123,507 of QANX01001072.1, read as the reverse complement.
TTCAATGCGTTTAAAAAATTTCCTTCCTTTGTCTGAAAAGACTGAAATACAATCCCTCTTTGTTGGTCACCTTGGCTCTGAAAGCATGGTGAGAACACTTTTGAGATGAGAGAGGCTTGAAAAAGATTCAGTGCCTGCAAAGACAAATTTCCAACCCAGTTAAAACCATAATCTCTTCTTTTCATTGTGGTTTTGTTTTATAAGAAACTTACCTCCTCTGCTTTAACTGTAACATATAAGGAATCCATGTCATCTAAAGGAGTAGTACCAAGCTTGTGTATGTGTAAAGACAGTTGATAGGCCTTTATTTTCAGGTTTGTCAGTGAACAACAGCCGATGTCCTTTGATGAAACCACCACCACTTGATTTGTCTTGCCAGGGCTTTTGGGATTCATTAGATTGAGTACAGGTTTTGAATATTGGCAAGCTTTGTCCTGCCGAGAACAAGAACATTTCTTATGAACACTGATGGAATAGTTTTCTCCTCGATTTGGAGCAGTTGGTTACTGCAACCACACATGCGTTCGATATTTGGACTAAGCAGCATCTCCATACATTCTGTAGAAATAATTTTCTTATCACTCAACTTCTTTGCACTCTCATACAATTTTACCACACATCCCATGGAAGATTGCCCCTCAAACATCTTTATAATAGCACCTAAAGGAAAGGTGAGAAAGGTGAATAAGAAATCAACAAAATCTGGTCCTTCTGCTTCAACACAGCATTTCCTACGAGGATTTGTTGAACCATAGTTTCACCTTCATCTCCTTGGAGCTGGAACCATTAATATCTCTTTGATAGTCATAAGGAATGCATAATGAGTTGAGACATAACACTAATCTTACCCTTGAGCATGAACACTTCTTTTAGGGGAGATTATTGAACGATGAAGCAGGTGCAAAACTTGGCTTAGACAAGGAGCAGAAGTTAAAAACTGAGTGTTCTTCTGCTACGATTTTGCTTTACTTGGAAACTGGTTCCAATTTCTCTATACTAGCTAGTGATAAATAACCTTATTTTTTAATTTTTTTTACTTGGTTTGTATGTCTAGCTTTGCTTCTGACGGTGAGAGACTGAAATATATTATTAACTACTTTAACTTCCAAATTCGGAGAGACAAATGAGGCACAGCAAACTCAGAACCACATTTACCACGCCATTGTCTTTGTTCAGCATAAATATTATATATTATTATTGTTGGTACAGAGTTGTTTTTAGTATAATATTCAGGGAATTGTAAATGTAACAACTGACAACAAATTTATTACACCTGACATGCATTGTTGAAAAAACAAAACAAAAATTCTTCTTTCAGCCTCAATCAAACCGCGCTCTGTTATCACCTTGTCACGGAAAGCGTAGTTGAGAACTCTCTTGGAGATGAGAGAAGCTTGGAGAAGATTTAGAGCCTGCGTAGTCAAATTCTCCAACCCAATTAATATTACTCACGAATACTATAATCTCTATTTTATCGATCTCACTGCAAACTTAACTTTGATGTTTTTGCTATGATTATTTTCCCACAATTTAATTTCATCTCATAAAATGCATGAAATTGGAAAGTTGAAGAGTTTTTCTCACCATGCAGTTTACAAGATATCAAATATGAGATTTTGATGTCTTTAAGAAATTTACCTCTTCTTCTCCCACTGTTACGTACATGCATTCCATGTCTTCAAAGGGAATCATATCAAGCTTGAACATGTCGGAGACAGTTGATAGGGGTTTGATTTCAAGATTGTCTGTGACCAAAAGCCGACCTTCTTTTACAAAACCACCACCACTTTTTGTCATGCCACACCATTTGGGATTCATTATTTGGAGTGTCAGTTCGGAACGATAGCATGCTTTCTTCTGCCCACCAGAAACAAGAACAGTTTTTATAACTAATAAATTGCCCTGTTTTCTCTTCCTGGATTTGGAGCTGTTGTGGCGATTTTTTGTCACGGGCCGGCTTTTGTTGATTCCTGCAAAAATGGGGCAAAGCCGGTTAGAAGGGCGCCGGTGTGGTGGCCGGCATTTTCCCTCAGATGGCTAAGTCAGCGAAGCTTCTCATTGAAAAAGATAAATAACTATAAATGACCTAAGAAAAAGAAAGAGGAGAGAAAAGCTGGAAAAAAGGGAAAAAATGGAAGAGAAAAGAAGGCTGGCTCGGGTTAGGTGAGTTGAGGGAAGTGATGAATAGTGTTTTCAATATCCTATTAGGATATATTCAAAAAGGGGGTCAAAGGCTTTGTTAAATGTTAAAAACCAGACCATAGGTGGTCTCATCCCTCCCCAAAATGTGGCTGCCCTAGACCTTGGTCTCGATTGGGCAAAAACCAAAGATGATGGGATGTTTTTCTAAGGCTCCGTGCGGCTCAAGTTGATCCTCCTTTTTCTTTGTTTTATTTTTTCTTATAACAAGGCTCAGATTGACTTACAATAAATCCTACTTCTTAGATGAGAGACAAGTGTTCCATTTCCATATATACGGGCTTTGAATACTTTTGGATTTATTTGGACCACCACATTATTGGACATTTATTCTACTATTCTTAATCATTAGGTATTTGGCCTATTAAATAGGTAAAAATACCCACAACAGGAGCAACTGGTAACAGCAGCCAAACATGCGTTCGAGCTCTGGACTAAGTAGCATTTCCTTGCTTTCTGTGGAAATAATTTTTTGTTCAATCAAAGTCTCCGCACTCTTGTACAACTGATCCACACTTCCCATGTACGAATGTCCAATTAATAGCTTTATGATGGAACCTAGAGGAAGGGTGAGAAAAGTGAACAAAAAATCAACGAAATCTGCTTTTGCTTCAACACATAGGATGCTCTCTGTGGATTTGCAGAACCATAGTTTCACTATCATCTCTTCTGAGCTGAAAAGCTGCTCTCCTTCATATTGATAAGGCATTATCTGTAATGAGTTAGACATATAATTCCTATTCTTGTGCACAAACACATCTGTTAGGGGTGTCTTCGAGATCATCAAATGAAGAAGCAGCTGCGAAACCTGGCTCAGACAAATTAAAGCAGCTATAGTTTTGGTTTTCCCTTTATATACTACCAATAATATTGTATTGCCTTTTCATTCACACACACACCAAAAACAAAAAACATAAAAACATGGAAGAAGGAAAAAAAAAAAAAAAAACAACAAAAGCAAAAGCAAAAGTAAAAAGAAGGAAAAATTGGATTATGGTATATGAACTTCATGAAATTCAAACTTGGATTTCAACTCCTGTTGCCAGCAAGTATACTTAATCTTACCAAAATGAGTATTATTTTCTCGATTAGGGATTTCTTATAAAATGAATATCGTTTTGACCTTGGAAGCAGTATGTTTATAAGCTTTTGTTTTTTAGAGTACTACTTTCAAACCATCAACAAAGTTAGCCGCCAATCTAATTCTAATGAAGGACAACCAAACAACAGGACTATCTTACAGTTGCAATGACTTACCTCCCTGGGACCAACAGTGACTATAGCCTCTCTAACTCTAGTACTGTCTCTGATTTTTTTTCCCGCAAGCCATGGAAGACAATTATCCATTGATGCAGGTAATATCTTCAATTCGTCACTTATAATATACCTATCAATTTTGTTGATAAAACCGCTGCCACTATGCTTCTTGAGGGAAACTTCTTTCTTCATGGCTTGTCCACAAGAACAAATTGAATTCTTTACCAAACTGAATAATCCATGATTTCTGTCCAAGCATGGAGTTGTTCTGCAAGTGTAGATCTTGAAATAATTTATTTTGTCAATCTTGGCAAGTAAGTTATGGTACAGAAATCCATAAGCACTTCTTGTATTAAGCAACATGGTCTTGCTAGCTTTTGTCCAAAAGCATTTTTCTTCATCAAGAGCCTCTACACTTCTATACAATTCGTCCATAGATCCAATTCCTGATTTCTTATTAGCTAGTCTTATAGTTGTTCCCATTGGTAATGTGAGGAAGCTTAGCAACATGTCCAAAAAATCATTATCTGACTGTGCATATAGAACTTGGTTGGTTTCTTTGTCTATAGCAAGCTCCAATTTTATTGGTTTTTTGAGTCGTGAAAGTAACCTAAGGTATCTGTAGCGCCACAAGGCCATAACAATAAAACGGATTATATTAGTTACAAAAATTATCATGGATAATGAGAAGTGAGAAAGTACCAAAAATACAGAGCCAAATTAAGCAATAGTATAACTGCATACCTTCCAAGTCGACAGAGACAAATGAGGCACAGCAAACTCAAAACGATCTTTACTACCACAAGTGTCTTATTTGGCATAAAATAGAGAATAAGGGCAAATAGAGCTGCTCTTCTGGCCAATGGAACGTACATTTCCATATCCAACAAGACAGAGACCAACACCTACTTGTTTTCTCAACAAACTTTAGACTAGGTTCCTGATTATTGAGGAAACAAAAAAAAGCCAAAGTTTTCTTTGGAGTTTGGCTTTTAATATCACCAATAAAAATTCTAAATAATTATATATATATATATATTTGAAGCGACCGGGAAAATATGTATATGTATATGTATATCTATATGTATATGTGCTTAAACTAATCAAAGTTGATTTTTGATGGTGTGTTTTGCAAGTCAAATGATTAAACTAATCATCTGAGTATATATTTATATGGTATAAAAGAGCTTACTTCAAAGTTAGTGGTTAGATGTCCTTGTTTCATTGTCATGTAAATCATGCGTATAGGAAACAATAATGGGATAAATTTTCTTACAAATCTAGTCTAGTCATAACAACTCATACATAACCAGAGGTTGGTAGTTTTTTTCTCCTNATAACAACTCATACATAACCAGAGGTTGGTAGTTTTTCTCTTCTTTTTTTTTTGGCCGAGAAAGCTCCTATAGAATGTTGGAATTTGAAGCTGACTGATGGTATAGAAAACAATCGTGGGTAAAAATACAAGCAGAGAACATAATAAGATTGGACATTTGAACTTCTGATAGCAAAACTGAAAGTCTTGGTTGCCCTGAATTAAGTAAAACAGTATTTCATTTCAGGAATTAATTTTGTATACATGATAGTTGAGAAAAAAATAATTTCAATGTTTATAGAAACTGCATACATCATAAACTCCTTTTCATTTTCTTGTTCTGCATTGAGCAGAGACCAAGAACCAGGAAAATGAAATAAACCGGAGTGATGTGGATTCTTTTACTCTTCTTCCACTTCAAGGCCCGGTATGTATTCTAAGCTCACGTCGAAGATAACTGGACTGCTTGGAGCTACCCTTGGCCTTCCTGGAGCTGAAGTTAGACCCTTTGGAAATGCCAACTGATTTAAAAAACAAAATGAAGAAGAATACAACCAGTTAGATAAAGCCAAGGAGAATGAAACCACTCAAGAAAAATACTAAATAAATTACTTTTCTTGGCTTCATTAGTTCCGTTTTTATTATATATTTCCAATTTTTCATGTTAAGGATTGAGCATCAAGTAAAATCTTACTGATCCTGGAATGTAGAGTCGACGCTTCCCCCCTATTTTCATGCTCAGTATACCTTCATCAAGTCCCTTGATTACCTGTTCTACTCATTTGGGTTAGGAATCATTAGAAATAGAGCTAAACATATTTGCAACCACTTTCTCTCAAAGAAAGTAAGCCTGTTGGGAAATATTAAACAATTATGCTTGCTTAGGCTAAAAAAATCTGTCAATTTAATCTAGAAGGTCTTAAAGTCTAGCTTTGCATCTTGAGATTATTCAGGAGTAGAGATCAATAGCACCACATCACCGAAAAGTCCATTACAAATTTGGATTTTTTTATTAACTTTCAAACCACCCACCCCCCCCAAAACATATCTTATGCATGGAGTAGAGGAGTCAGACAAAAGTACTACCTCTCCATTCCCTGATTGGGTACAAGAAAATAGTAGGATTTCTACATAATTATCAAGCTGGTCAGCCTCATAATTTGACTATTGGAGTTGGTTAAGCATAACATATATCGTATAATGATAATCATATAATTCTTTCTGGTCACCTAACTCTAAGGTGGGCAGCTTAAAGTTTTAAAAATAGAAGAACATTTTTATAAATTTTACCTGACCAGAGCCAACACGGAAAATATAAATCTGACCCTTCTCCAGTGAACTGTAAAATTGAAATAAAACAATATAGCAAGAAAAGTAGTGTTAGTCTCACTTAGATGCCAAAGAACAAAATAGGGTGTAGTTCTACAGCTTGCAGATCAGATTCGTACATAAATCCATACATAAATAAGAGTTCTTGCCATTTCAATTTACAAATATAATGTCAAAATGATCAATGTGCTTACCTGTCAAATACTTGTCCAGATGGAACCATTGCTACGTAATTGGCAGCCACCTGCAGTTCAGAGAGTCAGGCACATGAAGTAAAACTTGCATGCTGAGAAATTTAGTTACCAATCATTCTCTCTCCCAAAATTTGTTTCCAGTATTTTTACATATGCTGCCCACTTAATTTAATGCCAATTTTCTTAATTTAAAATAAGTCTACTTCAACCAACAATTGTTAAGAATTAATGCAGAAGTTGAGACAAACTTCTACTGAAGTGGAACAGAGAAATAGTTTTAGATCAAGAGGTTTTGGAGTTAAACTCATCTGCAAAGAGGATATGAAAAAGATAGAAAGTTTTGCATTCAACTTCAATACAAAATATTTACAGCTTTGTGAATTTTAAGATTTCATATATCCAGACCAAAAGAAAGGCAAACAAATTCGCACACCTGAAAACCAATCGGTGGACTAGGCCCTTGACCAACTTTAATATCCTTGTACTGCAAACCAGACTCTGTAGTTACCATAGGCACCTTCAACAAAGAAAACCACCACCCATAATATAAGCCACCATTATTAGGAGCAAATGATAAATATGTAGCAAAAATCATTCTCATATATTTATTTTTATCACCGAATTTAAAGTCCAAAAGCCTGAATAATATAATTTCAAAGTGTATTCCTTTGTTGATTAAATCTCTCTACTACGATATCCAAGTCCTATATTAGCCTGTGTCAGTAGCATGGAGGATGATATTAATCATAACCTAACTGGTACATACCGGCTTCGAAAAGACTTTATGAAAATTGGTAACAAAAACAAATATAAAAAACGTTTCGGAGAAGAGGGTAGGTAATCTCACCATACATTTTCAAGCTCTTTCTCACAAGCATCATCACACAGCTTCGGCTTCTCCTCAGGGGGCAAACCAGCTCCATTGGCAGAAAATGGTTCCATCAACAACAGACTTGAAACTCCAGAAACCAACCCAATCACTTCCCTACGATTCAATGAATTAACTCCATCCCAATATTCTCTATTCCGTGAAGTTTTAACTCTAAGTTCCGAATTCGAGTATTTCACAGCCAATCCTCGAATTTTCCCTCTGAAAATGCTTTGATGATGATTGCTAGGTAGATTTTGTCTAGAGCCATAACCTAAGACGATACACATTGCATGAGCTATACTTCATTACTTAAAAAGCAATTTAACAGATTCTAGCTGTATAAGAAAGCTTACTAATTTAATCAAATTAATATCAAGCATGGAGATCCAAACAATAAGAGAATGAGAACAGAAAACACCGAAGTGGATTACCCAACGGAAGTGTCAGAGTTGAAGGAGATGAAGCCATGGCTCGTGCCGTGGTGGAATTGAAGAATTTGTAACGTTCGGAAAAGGATAACGAAATCTTGGGGTGTTTATATAGACATGCTGACGTGGCTTCTCTCCGGTTTTTGTCGTCTAAAATACTAGTTTGAAGCTCTTTTATCTTGCCACCTCATTTCCACAACAGAAAAACTTAAATATTACCGGGTTAAATAATGATACAGACCAGTCACAAATAAAAATTAGATGCATTAATTTAAAAAGGTGAAGATGATTGGTAATAACATTCTTTAAAAAACTGAAATAACCTTACAAAACCAGATCAGATCGATTCTTTTGCGGTGACCCGAACTCAGTCGGATAAGTGATACAGTATAATTATTGGTCGATTTCTATGCTATGATACTAAAATTGTCAGTTAAGTGAAACCAATAGACANAAAAATGGTACAAATATTTATGTGTGTATGTGCTTCATTATTTTTTAGCATAGACTATAAAATATAAATTAAATATATTTTTTATTTTTTTTAAATAAATTTAAAAATAAATTTAATGCATTAACGAGTTAAGTAAGAGGTTACACAAAAATTTTATAAATGTGTTTGAATTTATATATTCTAACACGGATCAAATTTAAATACAAAATTTTTGACACGAACACAGAGACACGCCACGCTACGCTACGTTGTGTCACGAGCTTGGCATTTCGTCGAACATTTGGTGGGCGACATAAGTTTGGCATTTTGTCGAACACTTGGTGAGCATTCTCCACACCTTGGGAAGAATCAAGAATTCTCTAGAAGCTTATGGAGAGGTCCAGAGTTTTATAGAATATTCTAGAAGTCTATGGAGAAATAAACATTTGGAGAACTCTAGCATTGGAAAACGTGTAAATATCTTAGATATTTGTGTGGAGAATTCTAGAGACTCATTCTCCACCATAGGATTAAATCATTTCTAGCCGTAGGATTATATTTAGTTGTCTATAAATAGGTGGAGGCCTCATTTTGGCCAAACCACCCTAAAAAACCAAGAATCTAAGAACATTCAAGTTGTAAAGCTTTTCTTTCAAGCAATATACTTTCATTCTCTCAAACTTTCTTGTGTTCTTTCTTGTTTGCTTGGCTTTAAGGGTCGGAATAGCAACTAAGGCCGCACGGCTTGGAGGTTCGAAAAACAAGTCCGTGACAGTTGGCAGGGCTAATTTTATCCCCCCGAACCTCGCCTCCCCTTTTTCACTCCATTTCCCCTCCGAAATCAGCACTAATCAGTAATCACCACCGTATTCCTCCTCCTTCTTCAGATTTTTATTTGTAGTCTTTCCTTTCGGTTGTTTACTTTAGATTGGTACCCATTTCAATTTTTTTTTCCCTTTGGTATTTTCAGTCTGTCGACGGAAAGGTTTGTTCTCTCTCTGTGTTTTAACTTGTTATCTTCATCAGAATCTTGTTCTATTATTGGGTAATGAATCTTAGTTGATAACCTTTTGTTTTTTTGGGAAAAAAATCTTAGTTGATAGTTGTTCTATAGGTTNTATCCCCCCGAACCTCGCCTCGCCTTTTTCACTCCATTTCCCCTCCGAAATCAGCACTAATCAGTAATCACCACCGTATTCCTCCTCCTTCTTCAGATTTTTATTTGTAGTTTTTCCTTTTGGCTGTTAACTTTAGATTGGTACCCATTTCACTTTTTTCTTTTTCTTTTTTTTTTCCCTTTGGTATTTTCAGTCTGTCGACGGAACCCACCATCAACGAAGCAAAACCGTCTGGGCTTGTTCACGGAAGGTTTTCTCTCTCTCTCTCTCTCTCTCTGTGTTTTAACTTGTTATCTTCATCAGAATCTTGTTCTATTATTGGGTAATGAATCTTAGTTGATAACCTTTTGTTTTTTTGGGAAAAAATCTTAGTTGATAGTTGTTCAATAGGTTCTCAGCAGCTCTGGTTTACGATCCATAATTGGAGAATAAGTTCAAGGTTTCTAATGTCGAAGTGTTTATTAATTTGTTATTGATTTTTTAGTAATATAATTCATAGTTGAAATCTATCTAATATATATAACTGAGCTTAATGCTTTCTAATTCTGTTCCCAAAATATAAAAATAAAGGAAACAATACTACTGATAGCCCAAAAGTGAGATATTAGCGTGGCTGAATTTTCTTGGCCGTTCTAATATCTTATAGTGTGCCTTGCCGCAGAGGATTTAGAAAGCGTAGGGAATCGGATTTGTATTTGACCTACTTTTTCCCGAGCCCCTTTTATTTCCTTCACGCTCAAAGTTCCGACGAAAAAGTTCTCCAGAGGATGGCGGAGTTTCTTTTCGAGGATATTTTCAAGATCGAGCGGCTGAACCCAGATGGGAAGAAGTTTGATAAAGGTTTTTCTTGTCGACTTTTCGTATGGCGTTTTCTATCTTTACATGATTTTACAGTTTTTCATTCCTTACCCTTTTTTTTTTCCTTTTCTTTTTGGGTTGAATCGAATGATACATGCAGTTACTCGAATTGAAGCAAAGAGTGAGAAGTTTGACATGTTCATGCACCTAGATATTAACACAGAGGTATACCCAATGAAGGAACGTGAGAAATTCTCAATGGCACTCAGTCCTACTCTCAATGAGGATGGAACTCCTGACAGTGGATATTACACTCAGGTTAACACAGTGTACTTCTTTTTTTTTTTTCATATTATTCAAATTACCATTTTTTTTCAATAATAATATATATGTTTTTTTTGTAACTTCAGCATTTCATAATTTTCTTTATTGTTGCTGGTGATCTGTGGGAAATTCTCATGGAGATGTGTGATGAGTGTTTTTAGAAGTTGTTGCTTGAACGGAGGTTGAGTTGGTATTGAGAGTAATGGGTATTTTTAAATATAATGAACAGAACTTGCAATATTAGGATTAGAATAGATTTGGGTTATGTTATTTTTGATCAATTTACAAGTATTTTCATCACTGATGGGGTATCTTCTCTTTGGTGTGTGGTTAGTTATTTAGGTGCTTAGTTTTAGGAGGATTTTATACAAATAGGATAAGGGAAAATCTTGAGAAGTCTATGTAAGTTATGTTTACTTGGGGTAACGAGCAGTACCTACTTGGAACTCTTGAGAATCTAGCAGATATTATCTAATAAGTTTTGTTGTTATAAAAAAACTCCATTATTATCCATGTCACTTTGAAATGTTACTCACTCCTTGCTTTTTTGGGTGTTCAATTTTTTATTTTATTTTATTTTATTTGGGTTCCTGGAGTAACAAGACTATTGTTTCTTTGAGTGTCCAACATAGCAGAATTCTTCTTCTTGTTTTTTTTCCCTCTTGTTTTTCAAACTTTTTACAAATTATTGTTGACGATTTTGATTTGAAGAAGTTGTATCTGTTTTCTTTACCATTTTTGACCTGAAGCTGTTATTATGCCATTACAAAATATTTGGTATTGCATGTTTTTATCAAATATATGACTGGTCTTTTGTGTTACTTTGTTGTGGAATCTGGTCAAGAAGTCATTTTGTGGTATCTTTTATCATTGAAGGAAAAAAATCATTCTACCTCTAGGCATGCCAATTCCACCATTCACTATTGTACTCCGTCACTCCAATTTCGTAAAAAAATAATTTGGTAAAATAAACTCTATGTCCTATACCACATAGATAACTTGTAAATTTTGAACTAAAAAGGGATCAAATTGACTTCTAACTTGTAAGGAATAAGGATGTAACTTGGTGATTGGTGCTTTCTTAACATTTGCTTTGGGCTATAGCTGTTTTCTTTGTTTAGCGATTTTAGCCTACCTAGTTTTGTTCCTTTTTGCAGCCCAATCGGAAGACTCTTGCTGACAACTATGAATATGTCATGCAAGGGAAGCTATTTAGAATTTCAGAAGGTCCTGGCCATGGTGGAAGAGCGTACGTATTGACAGTGTTGTTACTTTTCATAGCTTACAATTTATGACTGGAATGTATGTTTTATCAGGATTCATGACCAAATTAATGATAAATAATGTGTTTATTATTCTACACAGTTGCCCTTTTGCAAATATGGTAAAGTTCACTACGCATCATATAACCCCATGACTTATTTAAGCGTCTAAAAAATGGCCGAAATTTTACCTAAAGATATTAACCACATTTCCTAAAAAACCTGCTTGCCATAAAAGAAACACGAATACTTTTTCATGGTTTAGTAATTTTCTTTATGTAATCTAATCAAGGAGTTACTGAACTTAGACATTTTGGTTCTTGAGTTTCAGTGAGATAGATGCTTCATTTGGTGGGCTTTTGATGATGCTGAAGGGTGATCCATCTCATTTCAAGAAGTACGAACTTGACCAGAGGCTATTTCTCCTCATAAGGAAGGTGTAAAACTTGTATGAAAATTTGGAAAATCAGGAAGGTTCTCAAAGTTCTGTTACAACAATATGGACAATTTTTAGCTTCCTGTTATATGAACTTGTGTTCGCTGCGTCATGGGTGCGGGTTAAGACATGATAGCTGTAACGATCTAGACTTTATGATAGTAAAAATAAAGTTTGTGGTGTAATTATTATTATTTTTTTAGACTTTTACCTCATCAAATGAACAATCTCCTCTCTCAAACCTACGACTCTACATTCAATAACCTTCTGAGAACCAAAGCGTACGATTGCATGATAAAGCAGAAACTACCTAATGACTAATCGGTTTTCCAGTTTCAGCCACAAATGTAGTTCACATATATATGAATAAATAAAAATAAAAGTATAATGAACGTTAGAAAATGACTTAAAAATTTTCTTGTGCGTATGAGATTGTAACACGTACAGCATTGGCTTTCATATATGATGGGCTTGGGTTTATCGCCTCGAAGTTCAAGGCCCAATTCGATGGAAAGCCAGCCCCAAAACACCGAAAATCAAAAAGAATTCCCGAAAACCTGGTCAGTTGGAGATGTGAATGTGATCAGCATCGTCCTCAATCCTATCTATAAAATTTTCTTATTCCAAAATCGCTGTATTTTGAACTGGAATTCGCTCCAAAAATGGCTACAAAATTACAAATATTTACGGGGTTAACCTTGGCATCAACACCTGCGTCCTCGTTCCAGTCCTCTTCGTCTTTGTCGTCGAGCTCCAATACTCACAGTGTGGTCAAGAGGCCACTAACGACGACGTTTTTCGGTGGCGGAGGTATTTTCCTGCCTTTTTCTTTCTCATTCTCAGTTGGTCGGAAGCTCTTGAGTTTTATATTTCTGTTGCTGTTGTGGGTTTCTCTAGTGCGTTACAATTTTACTCTCTGCTCCTCTTGATCGTCTATTTTATAATTCTGGAGAAAACAAAATAAAAGAAAGAATTTTGAGTGCTTGTTACCAAATTGGCAATCAAAATAGTAGATTGGAATTTTTGTTTTCTGTGATTTTTAAAGCTTTTTCTTTAGAACTTTACTGGGTATCACGTTTGGAGATTGTACCAAGTAAAAGAAATTTTTTTGGTAACTAATCTAAGCAATGCAAGAAACATTTTGATTAACTTACTGAAATTTCGATTGATATGAAATTGCCAAATTGGTATACTCAGATTGTTCCAGCCAATGTGATAAATGTTATGGCGCTATTTATTTCAGTTTTGTGTAGAAAGGCTTCATTTTTGCTAAAACATAAAGGCTATTTCGGTTTTCCTATCACAATGCTATTTCTACCCAAATCAACTGGATAAACTCTTGTTATATTGGGTCAACTTTTATTTCGGTTTGCAGTGGGAGCTCTAAAAGTTGAGTTAATAAGGTTATCTCCTTCCAATGGGCAACATTCTTTTAGACAACGTGGTGGTGCTCTTGGTGCCCAAATGAACCTTTTTGATCGGTTTGCTAGAGTTGTCAAGGTGATATCTACCAAAATTGTCTACAAAATTATTTTTTTCACATAATTATTAAATTACTATTTCACAAATATTATTGCTGCTAAGCTTTAACTGGTACTTTATGCTATCTTATATGAATGATCGTAATTGCAGTCATATGCAAATGCATTGGTAAGTTCCTTTGAAGACCCCGAGAAAATTTTGGAGCAAACGGTTCTTGAAATGAATGATGACTTAACAAAGATGCGTCAGGCCACTGCACAAGTAAGCTTTTCTGTTCTTACAATATTTTTAAGTTTATTTTCTTTTTTTCCTTTCAAATGTTATCTGCTCTTTCCTCATTTTCTTATTCTTTTCCTCAGATTTCATTTTATTTTATAACTATTCTCTGTTCTCCTTGTTTTGTAAATAAAAAAACAAAAGGCTGTATTACATCACATGTTAGACATAGAGAGATGCTGTTGGTGAACTTTAGGTAGCCCCAGAAATTTTTGGATTATCCCTCAATTGTAAATCTGGTGTACTGGTTTTCATTTCTCCTGTCATATTCACCTATATAGTCATTTAAAGTTGATCAACTTATTTTTTGAAGGTGTTGGCATCTCAAAAGCGGTTGGAAAATAAGTACAAAGCTGCCCAGCAAGCTTCTGAGGATTGGTACTACAAATAGGACTGTAATCATTCCTTTCCTATATATACGGATCAGTAGTTGCTTATTATGAAGTTCCTATGTTATCTAGGTATCGAAAGGCACAGTTTGCCCTTGGGAAAGGAGATGAAGACCTTGCCCGTGAAGCCTTAAAAAGGCGTAAATCTTTTGCAGTAAGTGCCATCTTATACTTTTTCACTTTGCGGATAGCCGGATACAGTGTTAATTATTTTATCTATAACTTATCTGTGAAGCATCAATTTTCTTCTTGTTCCTGTTAGGTTTCCATTTATTCGAAAGTTACATGATTATATCTGTGCATACTGATTTTACAAAAATAAGATATTGACATCTGTATATTGTTGAACAAAGTTTTTGGTTGCCAAGAATAGATGATTCTTGGAAGCAGTTTTTGCCAAAACCTGTCAATTGTCAGATAAGGCTGTAGAATACAAGAACCAAACTGTTAGATTGAGACAGTTGTTGAGAGAGAGAGAGGGAGGTAGAGAACGTGTATTCCAATTTTCAGTTATGTTGATTTCCTAATGTGAGAAGGTGCTAGTGTAGAAGTAACATTGTATGTGTTTTGATAAGCTCTAAACCATATGAAAGCAAGAATTGCAAGGAGTTATTTTACAAAATACTGTTTTGTTTTCAGGATAATGCTAATGCTTTGAAAGCTCAACTTGATCAGCAGAAAAATGTTGTTGAGAATCTTGTCTCTAATACACGGGTAAGCTCTATTTATCTTTCTTTCACCACCATCTTCTTTAATTTTGGGTAGCTTGTGAAATTTAACATGTCATGGCATGCAGCAAAATTGAGTTGGATACGAGTTATATGAAATTGCTATCTAAAGATGTCTTTTAATTAACCAAAGACCATATATCTAACCTTCAGGTCCATTTTGGTTCACCAATTTAACTAGTAAGTGGGGGTAGACTTCCCTTTGTTTTAAACATCGTCCCTTTCCCTCCTAGTTTTGATTTTAAGACTTGAAAAGAGGAGGTTGGCACCACCAGGGCACCAAGTCATTTGCATTGACCTTTAGCTTTGCTGATAAGCATTGTGATATAGATTTTAATCTAATACAATTGCATTGCATGGATTCCATCGGTAGATTTTGGAGAGCAAGATACAAGAAGCACGGTCAAAGAAAGATACTCTAAAAGCACGTGCACAATCTGCAAAGTTTGTTCCCGCTGCCACACTCTATGTTCTCTTTTCTGTGGGCTTGTTACCTCCTTAATGTTTTTTGTAATAATGGTGTCAATTTCATGGTTCCTTAGGACTGCAACCAAAGTGAGTGAAATGTTGGGTGATGTCAATACAAGTAGTGCTCTTTCTGTTTTTGAAAAGATGGAAGAAAAAGGTAAGAACTTCCTGATTTCGTATTACTTTTTGAAATGCATATGTCTAAATGACTTATTTTCCTATAATCCATTCATGCAATTGAATGTTTTCTTTTGTACCTTAATCTTCATTATTTTGGTTTATCTTCTCTATCCGGCATCATTGACTTGAGGTGCATCACTTTTCTGGTGAGCTTTTTTCTAATATTAAAGACAAATCCATCTGAGCCAGGGTTTTTCACAATTTTACAATTTATGCCTGCTAGTTAACTGTAGATTGCACTCAGGTTCATTAATGTCCATATTGGCTTCACCATTTTCTTCTTTTACTTAGAATGCTATCTTTCTTGACCATGATTTTGTCAGATTAAAATAAGATTTTTTGAATTATGTTTTTTGATGATTCAATAAGTAATTTTTTTGTTTTTTGCATGAAAAAGAGAGTGAGTATCAAAAAATCTTGCTTTCTTGAATATAATTATCACTTCAATTCTCTTTGAAGTCGTTCTGATTTGCAAATATGACTTTTACACATATGACCTGAAGGAAAGAACTGTATATATCATGCTGATTTTTTTCTTTTCCTTTTATGTTTCGAAAAATCTTCTTAACAGTGATGGCAATGGAATCTCAAGCAGAAGCTCTTGGCCAGTTAACTGCTGATGATCTGGAAGGAAAGGTAGCAAGCTGATTCTCCTTCTTTATGTCCCATTTGTTAATTCCTATGCAGCTATGTGATCTTTAGAATATTTTATATTTGTCTGTCTTGTCCTTAATAGAAGAAACTACTACCCTTATTCATGTGCTAGGTATCATAAAAAGTAATCATCATCACCAAACACTGAAATTACACCTCACATTTACTTTTACGGGAATTGGAAAAAGATTGTCCATGCTTTGTACTCATGAATGATATTCTTGCAGTTTGCATTGCTGGAGGGCTCATCAGTTGACGATGATCTTGCAGAATTGAGGAAAGAAATGTCCGGTGGCTCAAAGGTAAACATTTTGCATGTTATACAGGAAAATTTATTCCTCGAATGTATAACCACGTTCCTACTTCCTAGCCATATTTTGCTTCCTCAAATACCAGGTTTTTGAGGCTGACCTTAATGTTTCAAGTTTGTGATCTTTTTAACCTTTTCAAAATACGACTTATTAGCTTCAGATATTTTGTAGCAGTTCCACACTCACTGTGGTGTTTTTGGTTGTAGACGTGAGAGAAACAGAAATTGTTGAAGTTCTAGAATTAGCTGTATTGTAGTCAATTCTCTTTTTTCCTTTATTTAATTTTTTCTCTCTATAATCCTAACATATGTTTTTTGTGTTCTCTCCTCTCTTCCTTACTCAACAGAAAGGAGATCTTCCACCTGGACGAACTGCCACTTCAAGCACAAACACAGCATACCCATTTCGAGATGCAGAGATAGAGAAGGAGCTGAAGGAATTGAGACAGAAGGCAAAGGACTTCTAAATTTTACTTGGCAGGCAAAAAATTTGAAATTTGAAATCTGCAAATGCAAATTTGGATTCAGTTCCATTTTGCAAAAAAAGTTTTAACATTTGTATAGCGAAAGGGCCAAACATATTGGATGTATAGGTAAAGCCAAACTTGAATCATAGATAATTTTCCAATGGGTATGTAACCAGCTTTATACTGTACCACTGGCTTTTGTCATGTTGTCATTGTAAAGTACTGTCGCTAGAAATATTAGCTTTGGGTTATGTCAATACCTTATTAATATATTCCCATAACCATTTTTGGCATTTCAGTAGATTGGAGTATCCGTTATACCTGCGAAATTATAAATGTATGTTGATTTTCTAATTAATGCAGACAGGAACATGTCAATTTCAACCTTTTCAATTTTTTTTATTCATAAAAATAAATAATATAGAAAAAAACCATAAGTATTACCAATTTCTGTTTGACTTTGTTCTTCGTAAACGTCCTCGATTACACGAAAACTTAATTGAGATTTTTTAACTGATGAGAAAAAATAAAATAAAGCAATTGGTATTTGCCAATTGAACTGCATTTTACTTGGTCCTGAGAAAATATCTTAATTTTCTAATGTGGTCTACGGCCAAACATCTTGACCCAAATTGTTAATGTCTTTAATTTGATTAAATATCATTTTAATTATACTTTTTGTCAGTGAAAAATTGGGAGCCATTGTTGACAGTCCTATCAGTGCATATATATGACGTGGTCTAATATCTCTCTTATTTTGAGTTGATCAAAATTAATGGTGATATTTTCTTGGGGACTTTAGACAATAACGAACACTAACATATGTGTTAGCACGGAAGGCTAAAAAAATTCTATGTTATCGTCATTTTTGGTTTTGGATCGATGAGGTGCCATCTCGGGGATTTCCTTAAAACTGTTTCAAATTTCGCTTGTTTTGGAGTCCATTCAAAATATAATAATCAAAACCACATGGTCAAACATTCAAAATTTCTAACTTGGACCTGATTAACTCAACGCCATTAACATTCAAAAACAATAATTACATTATTACCCCTCATCTTCTAAAATGACCAAAACGATCTTATCTTAGGTTGACATTTTGTACTTGAGCATGGCTATTTTGGTAAATTCAGATAAAACTTTCAAACTTATTATTTTTATAAAGTTTTATTTACAGTTGGACATTGACAAATTCAAGCATATATATGAAATGTATCCCCTTTACCAGCAAACTATACTAATAAAGCTCCCCCTCTTATTTCATCGATCAGCTCAGCCTGCATGACTATTTCATAGCTCCATGGTCAACACGTAATCCCATGTGTGCCCTCCAAGAACCCAAGTCCAACAGTACTGAAACAAACCCTCTCTTTCTCTCTCTCTTTTCACTTGCTATAAATACTAGGACACTTTTAAACTCTTTTTCACATCCACAAGTACCAGCTTCAAAAAAAGAGAAAAAGAAAAAACAATACACAAACATCAAAGATTATGAATTCCCAGAAGAACATGGTTTTGATAATATTTGCAGTGGCAATAGTATTATTGCTGAGCCATGGTGGTGTGGAAGCAAGCAGAGTGTTGCCTGAGGATTTTGCCAGAGCCAATCACCTTCAGACGTACTCCACCGTCTACGAGAAGGCCAAGTTCACCATGTCGTGCTGGCTCGGACGCCTCGCTTCCGGACCCAGCCCCAGAGGCCCTGGTCACTAGGAATTTAATTGCATGCGCTTCGGCCTTATCATCAATTTAATAACGCATGCAAAATAAATCACTGCTATCGTATTTTATTTTTCTTTCATTTTTTTTTTCTTTTCTTAGGTTGTCTGAAATATTGAATAGTTTTCAGACTACACATAGGGGATTATACGTATGAAGGGAAATGTAAATGAAAAATAAGATATTTTTTTTTTCTGTTCAATATACAGAATTAATATATTATAGTCTCATTACCTTATATATATTCTCAATCCTAAATTCCTCATGTTATTTAAATAATGACATATATGTTATGTACGTATATGAGTTATTATATTATGCTAGCTAGCTAGTTGCACCTCACCCATGCATGCAAAAAAAGTTATACCATATATTCGACCTAGCTGATTAATAATAGACCAAGTTAACTATAGAAGTTGACACGGTAGGCAGTAGCCTTGCTTATACTCCAAGCTATTGAAAAATGGTCATGAAATATTGGGTATAATTAATTGTTTCAACTTATGAACCAAATGGACTTACACTCCAGCATCTGATCAAATGAGTTATATATATATTATTAGTATATTAAGATATATTTATAATTTTTTTTAAAATAAAAATAAAATAAAAGATTAATTTCACATGGCATAGCGGATCAATGTTGAGTCAACAGAATGCTTCCGTTCAACCGGAGAGACAACTAGTTAATGTGAAGAACATGCATGCTATAATAATTAAAATCAATGAGCCCAAATTGACACATATTTTGGAAGAATATATATGTCTTTTTGTTGTATATATGTTCTGCACGTATGAGACTGTACGTCTCCTGTTTGGAACTCTGCCGGTTGTTGTTTTCTGACTTTAATTAATATTATTGTTAATTTGTAGTTTTTTTTTTTTTTAAATTACATGTACAATATTCCCACAAACTAAGCACGTTTTCAGATAATACCCGTAAAATAAACATGTTTCTTGTGATTTCAACTACATAACAAAAATCTCATTTTATTGATATTAATTTATTTGAGTATCATTTCAACAAAATAAAAATAAAAAGATTGATTGCTTTTTGATATTTTTGATCT
This sequence comes from Ochetophila trinervis, assembly GCA_003254975.1. Classification (NCBI taxonomy): domain Eukaryota; kingdom Viridiplantae; phylum Streptophyta; class Magnoliopsida; order Rosales; family Rhamnaceae; genus Ochetophila; species Ochetophila trinervis. The sequence continues at coordinate 103,800 of QANX01001072.1, read as the reverse complement.
TCAAAGTTTTGTAATTTAGACCTTCAATTTTGAAACTTAGCAATTTAGGCTTTTTGATTTTTTAATTTGTTCCAATTTGGACATTTTTAACTTTTGACCGACATCTTTTGACATCCGTTTTATATGACTCTATTAAACTGTAAATTTTGAATTAAAATATATTAAAGTGTAAAATTTTAGATTTAGTTGCAAAATTTGCATTTTTAATATCTTCTAATATTTACACCAACTTTTTGAAAAAAGTAAAATAAAATGCATTGACTTTTTTTTTTTCATTTTGAATTTAGACAAATTATAAATGTAATGATTAATTTGCGTCTTCTGAAAAATTATTTAGTAGCCCCGGGGATTTGATAGAAACATAACCATAGATCCCATATATATATAATTTATTGCATGACCGTTTATGTATAGTTTATTGCACCATATCATATATTCAATAGTTATATATATTTTATATTAAAAGTAGACCAAACCTATATATAGAATAATTTTTAGTGGTCGGTAGATATGGAGCTATTAAGTTAATTTATTTTTTGCGATTATAGTCAATGACTTTAATCAAGGCTGTAACTTATCGTTAATTTTCATACTAGCTTACCATTCTTTTTACTTTCACACATAGTTTAATTTCAGATGGCATTAGAAAATTTAATGCATAGTATCTGCTCGTTTATTCACATATTTAAATGCTGATCTATAAAGTATTTTCTTCTGTATATTTGTATATAAATATATACATGCTCAATTATCATATGTAGTGCATCCTCAACCCAATAATGTCTACTTCATGTACGACTCAAATCTAAACAGATTATTAGTTTGATCTAAAAGATGAATTTTCAAAAGACTATCAGCCTTTTGCTGATTTTTGGCATGTTTTTGTTGGTGACTAATGAGGGGTTAAGGCAATTGCAGACTAGTGTCGGTGGATGATCATCAGGTGGACTCACAGCCGTCCATCAACAAGAAGGTTAATCAGAGGACCATCCCACACCCTCTCTGGCTCCACCGTCCTCTCTCTCAAGGCCCCAGCACTCCTGGCAAAGGTAACTTAGTGGATGATCATCAGGGGAATCACAGCCGTCCATCAACGAAAATGTGAATCAAAGGACCATCCCTCTCCCTCTTCGCCTTCACCTGCCGCCTCTCTAGAGGGCCTAGCCCTTCTGCCCAAGGACATGGCGGCTGTGGTCCCTAAATAAAAGGACATGGTAGTGGTAGTCCCTGAATAATTTAATTATAAAATATAATATTGAAAGATACTATGGTGCATACGTCTGGAAGAAAATTTTAGGTTAGTAGCAATTAAAAATCTGTCTTTAGTCGATAAAAATAATGATAATAGCTCTCAGATTCGTTATTAAAAATAAACTATGATGATGGTTCGTATAAAATTTCTATTCAAATTCTAAACCGTAGAATTTATATATATATATATATATATCGATATTTTGGAGTAGAATATAATATATAGAGTATAAAATTCATGAATAATTTCAAGCAAATGTTGTTGAAATAAAATAAAACATATATATATATATATATATGTAAATGGATTATCAGTTCCTAATTAATTAAGATATATCATTACTAAAACGTTTTATATATAACCTATATTGTTAACTTGGACTCAATTCCGCAAGAGATGCATTTAATCAGAAGAACATGATCTTAAATCAATCAGAGGCGGGCCAAACTGATGCATATTTTTGGAAGTGAATTTATATATACATATATATATATATATATATATGTTTTTGCAACTCAAAGACTGTTTGACTTTGGAGCTTTCATATATAGCTTAATTGGGTTAATTGTATTCTTCTGACTTTTGTCGTTTGAAGCATTTTTTCAAACAGCATGTGCATTCTCACAAATTAAGCTTATTTTCATCAGACACACCAATAAACTAAATATATATATATATATACTACCATGACTTTTTACTGAATCAGGAAAAGATAATTGTTTTGAAGTAAACTACTTCAATTGACTATATATGCCTTTGTCTATCACAAATGATCTGCTAATGCAAATGCAACTAATCAGTCTATAATTAATTTCTTCACTAGCCAAATAACCTTATAATAGAAAAGAAAAACAGAGCGAAACCATTTCTCCAAAGTAAGCATAATCCGGCACATGCCATGACTAATATACTGTAACCAATTGACAAAGCGAGGAAATTAACAAAGAAGTTGAAACTTGATCAAAATGATCACATTCTATATTTATATATATTTATTAATTCTTATAGCCCCAAATTGACTCCAGATCGCAATTATGAATTAGGCAGTTAAAGTCATACAGTAAATGCAAACCTTTCAAAATTCAAACGCCGATTATTTAGATATACTCATTAGCCATGACTTACTCTTCCAAAAATTTCTCGTTCAGCACGTTAAGCCAATGTCAACAAATCCACCAAGCCTCGTGGATAATAATTAAATATTTCCGTTGCCTCCTATATATAGATATACTTACACAAACACGGCCTACAATTCAATATAAAACTCAAATTCAAGAACACTGAAGTAAAAAGGAAAAAGAAAAGAAGTTGGCGATCCATCGGAATAGCCTTTTACAAATATTAGAAAGTTTTGAAAGATGATGAATTTCCAAAAGGCGACCACACTTTTGATGATTTTTGGCTTCTTGGTTTGCATGATGATTATGAGCAGCAGCCATGAGGGAGTCGAGGGGAGCAGATTGTTAGTGGATCATGATCAGGTTCATGAGATAAAATCACAACCGTCCATCTACGGAACGGCCAAGCAGACTATGGCATTCTGGTTCCAACGCCTGCCTTCAGGGCCTAGCTACAGTGGCCCTGGTCATTAAGATTAATTTAAGTACTTTATTTTATTTTATTTATTATTATTATTATGATTAAGTTGTAGAATCTATAACACATAAAAATACTCTGGTTTTCTTCGTTTCTTTGTTTCTTAGACACTACTCCTAGTCCTACTATGATAGATTTTCAGGCTGTCTGAAAAATCATTCAAAGCAAGTGTTATTTATAGTAAATTTTTGTTAATCAACTATTTAGAAAAGAAAAATATTATTTGTCACTGTTAATTATCAATTACTAATATAATTTCTATGTTATTTGACGATTTAAGTGGTTAATCTAAAAATGTTTACTTTTTCTAATTAAATTATTAATATAAAAAATCAGTATATAATTAAATGTATTCAATTAATATTCATCATTTTAACATAGATACCACGGATGATCATCACTACTGGTACTCTTTACAAAAGAGGATACAAATCTGCATTTATGGTTGGAATTATTTTAATGGAAAGCGATGGATGGTTGAGATTTATATTATCATTAGTTTCCACGTCAACTAATTCAGTTGATCTCGGATTCAAGCATACTATAGCCTCTGCTTTACCATTCCCTTAATTGTAACTAATTAATTTACTAGATATATATACCCAAGAGTGTACATCATATGATGCCCCACGTGATTAAAATTCATGATTAATCTTGAAATGTGAGGATTAATTTTAGAATATACATTTATAACATGTTAAAAAAAAATGTATAATTGTTTTCTTATCTGTTATGTAATGTAAGACTATTCATAAATTTGGAGCCATCTATTCTAAAATGCTGACTTTTGATTGTTTTGGACTTTGCAAGTCTTTTTTCTATAATATCTTATTTTTCCTTCAACACAGTAAAATATGTAGAAAAATAATAATAATAAACCAAAACACGTGATTTGAAAAGCATGCTCACCATAACTGAAACTAGATTTCTAACCCATTCATTCAATATTGAACCTCTTGAAGTGCGTTTGAAGGTTTTAAATTTGTACAATTTTTTTATTTTTTATTTTTTGCAATTTAACTATAACATACAATTCATAAACAAAAAGGACTTGATCATAAAACCAGAATTAGATTTTTATTTATTCAATGTATACATATTATATATTTAATCAATATATATATATATACATATGTACCCCTTCCATCTCATTTGTGAATAATAGGCCTCATAATTAATCATTTATTGGTTTTAAATATTTTCTGAAACATGAGATCCAATATTTAGTTCACGCGAGACGACAATATTAAAAAGATAAACTTAATTATCATAATTTTGATCGTATATATCATTAGTATAATATGGAATCCAAGTTATTAAAAATTCCCTTATAAAGTCTCATGCATGCATGTATAACACTTTCCTCGAAATCGATTAATAAAAATATCACAACTGTTCCTTCGTAGTTAATTTAGTACGAAACAAGACCACCACTTGGTGGCTGTGCAGCCCTGTTCGTATGAGTCCTGAAAGTCACGGCACATACCATGAATACTGAAAGACAATGCGACTATCCAATGCGATAGTGGCTGATAGACCAGGAAATGTACAAGCCATTGGAAATTTCCTATTTATACATAATTTCTGACCCTCAAGCCTAAATTTGACTTATATTAGTTCAAGTATTCAAAATTGTAATTGTTTGACAATTTCAAAACTAAAAATCCCCATATATATATATATATACATTCCTGTTGATCAGCAAAGGTATAAATATATGAGAATTAATTAAGTTTTATTTAATTTGAAAAATAAAAATAAAAAATAAAAAATGAAATCCATATGCCACCAAAAAGGAATACCATATATGTTTTGTATCAGGAGGTCGTCGAGGATGCGGTCCTTGCAATTGGTCAACACGTAAAAGGCAGCTAAGCTCGCCCACAAGAAAGCCCTCCACCAAGTCCCTAGCCTGTGACTTTGTGACTCTTGACTATTTATTTTGCTACTTAGCATCCTTTCTATTTCCTTAATTTTCCTTCACTTCGCTACTATAAATACCTCCTCAGCCTTCAAATGTTTCTCACCAAATTCATTCATCAGCAATCTACTCAGTTTTCTTCCCTCCTCCAACCATCAAATCTTTCATTCGTAATCTTAATTTTCGAAACCTGTTTTAATCAACAGCGGCAACAATGAACTCCAGAAAAGCTAGCGCCGTTTTGATCATTTTCTTGATGAGCGTGGTGATCTTGGTCAGCCATGGAGGTGTTGTCGGGGCGACCAGAGTTTTGTCGGAGGACTTTGCTCAGGCCAATCATCTCCGAACATACTCATCTGCGGCGTACGGAAGGGCCAGGGACACCATGGCTTATTGGTTCCAGCGCCTATCTTCGGGACCCAGCCCCAGTGGTCCAGGTCACTAGATTATAGCAACCCGGCCGGCATATACCATTGTCATCCATAGAAAAAACACATTTTTTAATTCCTTTTTCTTTTCTTTTTTCTTTTTTTTTTGGGATTGTAATATACATATTATACAGAACCAAGTATTCTTTTGTAATTCGATCATGGAATTCATGATCAACATCATTAGCTAGCTACTCTTTCATTGATCTAATATTCTAAGCGCATTGATATTATATAGTTTTTTGTACTTAATTTTTTAATATATATATATATATATATATAATTCTTCCCGTGGACCGTGCATGCACATTTGGACCTTTTTAATATTTTAGATTCGTCTTTAATTTATTGCTTTCTGAATATTTATGAAATTGTAAACTAGCTGGCTATTAATATCAATATGTATATAGCTGAAAAACAGGAGTTGTTATATATTATTATGTAACAAAAAAATAAAAAAAGACAAGAAAAGAAAAACACGAATTGTTAAGCTACCTTATTATTTTTTGGCTGCAATATACTCATATATTCAATCAGGCAACCTTATAAGTACTAAGTTTAATTATTAACTAAATTTTTAATGATATAATAATTTATTAATAGTTGATAAATAAAATTTAATCACTCTAAAATTATTATATTCAACCATATATATGATGCATGCAAAGCAGATTTTTAATAACTAAATTAGAAGTATATGCTATTTTTGGTAAATGATGAATTAATGGGTCTAGCTCGACCAGTAGTACTTGTAGTTCGTGGGCATATTGATTTTACGCAACAGCTGGTAAGGCGGATGTTTTATTTATAAAAGGTCATTGATTAATTCGTGCATTAATTTGAACTTTTATTTTTTATATATATATATATATATATATATATAAGTCTTCAGTCGTTTATCCTTAATCTATGGTATATAGTATATACCTAGAAGTCTCCTAATGTGGATGTCATCTGTATTAATTTCTCCTTCATTAACCACCGCTTGTTTACCACCTAACCCAACTCATGCTGAAAAGTTATAGTATTGAGCTGAAAAAGTAGTTATAGTCTTGTGCTCTTGTAAACTTTTAAAAACTTTGAATCCAAGCCCTTCAATTCACTATCTGTTTTAAGTATATGTTATCTAGTTGGATATGGAAATTATTCAATGCACCATGTGTACCAAACATGGAATAATCCTTGGGACACAAAACTAATAAATAATCCGAAATTAGATTGATAATGATGATTGACATGGCCTTATTTAATTTGCTACGTCTACCAACTCAGCTTATACACAATAGGTATTGAATAATTTCTCTATATAAAACTACAGCTTATATTTCTCTCTAGCTATAGCTTTCTTGTACAAATCCCATGACAATGCGTAAGTGTGATTCAAATATAATAACTATTGTTTGATTTTAGGGATTTAATGTGAAAAGGTAAGTGTCTGTCTCTGAAAAAAATAAAAAATGTTTGAAAAAGTAGTTTGGAAAACACGCTTTTGACAAAATGATACTAAATTCTTATTTTCTGTATTCTATATTTGATCTCCTAAAAAAGTTTCATCTTTAAACAGTATAGTTTGACCAAGTATCATTTTTTTTCTTTTCTAGAAAAAAGTAATTGAGAAAAATATGTTTGAAATCCAAGTTACCAATTATCACACACACACATATATATATACACACGATACTCTCATTCATAATAAAAATACTGATAAATTAGTTAATTCAAAATGACGATGCAATAGAATAAAAACTTTAATACATTATATAAATTATTTAAGAAATTTGCATTGAATGTCTCTTTCAAAAAAAAAAAAGGATTAAATGTAGAAATATTATGAACAAAATACGCCTACCAATAAATAAGAAATTAATTTCGAAGCCTGGAACTAATTATAAATTGACCTTGTCTCGTGACTAAGCCGCGCACAAATCCATAAATTCTCAGTTTATCGAGGTTGACAACTTGACATATTCAAACCCGGACAGCAGCGAAATCCAAGCCCTTTCTGTTTGTCAGTCTCTTTGACTTTCAAAACAATGTCTCATCGACTGAGACAAAGTCTACATGGCTCTTGGACTTGGAGGCTTGGAGCCATATAAACTTTTATTTATTTATCACATACATAAAACATCCATAATAAACCACTCTACATATAATGAAATATTCCTCATACTTTTTCATAATTGTGAAATTATTATATCTTTGCAATCTCATTTCTACTTTAATAGCATTTGTACTAATATTTATTAAATATTCGGTGTTAATATATTATCGATTGATATATTAATATAATTTAAATATAAATAAATAAATTTTAATAGATAAAGGAATAATAAATAAATTAATTAAATATTATTATATTATTTACTATACTATTTGATAAATAAATTTAGTGAATATTTTGATAATTTGAATATTATTATATTAATAGATATGTTAGATATTTAATTCTGATATTATTATTATTATTTTCGTTACTATTTGTTTAATGGTTATTATTATTACTGTTTAATTAACATTTATTGTTATTAATGATGAGGGTAAATGAAACGGTGCGTTTCTCTCTTGGAATCGGTTCAGTTTTCTGGAAGGCTACGATTGTGACACGTGGTCTCGTCTTGGCTGTTGGATGCGCCGCTTACTGTGTCGTTTATACTTACCGTGTATTGTTGAGACGGTTCAGTTGGTCATTTTCTAGGGTTTCTAGTGAGAGGTTAGAGAGAGATGCTCTGCGTGTGTGTGTTGTAATTTACCTGTTCATCTGCATCTTCTCTGTTCTTCTTTTTCTGTGTGAATACTGAGTGAGTTTGTGAGATTTACTGAGTTTAAATCTGTTCTCTGTGTTGTAATACTGTTCGAGAGGTGAGGCGGTTCTACTGTGTGTAGAACATTCATAGTTGTGTACTATTTTCTGTATTTCTCTAAAATTATAGCATAGGTTCCGGTTTTGTTTGACCGGAGCACCGTGGATGTAGACAGAGTTTACTCTGTTGAACCACGTTAAATTGCTTTGTCTTATTTACTGTTTTTCTGTACTTTAACGGTCCAACGCCGTTCTTCGACGCTTCCTGGTAATATTTTCTTTAACATTTGGTATTAGAGCTTGTTTCTTCTTTTCTTTCTTTGTTGATTCTGAAATTTATTGTTCTGGTTTCTTCTTTTGTTTTTATTTCGGATACTTAAGGATTTTTTTCTTTTAATCTGAGAAGGCTCTGCAGTGGTAACACTGTAGATCTGTAAAGATTAACGGTTTAAATTCTTTTTTGTTTTGTTTCTGTGCATTATTTGCTGTTAATCTTGGCTTTGTCCTTGTCTCTCTGAGTCTACTTTTCGGATCATCATCTATCTGGTAGAAAACTGTTGGTTTTACATTTTCTTTAAAGATCCGTAGAGCCTTTAACATTTTCTGTAGTGTCTGTGTGACTGTGTCCCCTTAGGATTTTGAGAGTTTCTTTAAAGAAAGTGACTAGACCCGGTTTTTTGCTATAGATTGGAGGTCCTGGTTTTCTTTAGAGAACGAGAGGTTCTAGATCAATCTTTTATTCAAGATTGATCTTCTGTCTTTGTGATTCTTTTCTGTTATTACTTCGTGTTGTATAAATATTTGTTTTTTCTCCAATATATATATCTTTCTGTTTTCTGTGTGGTGAAAATATATATATATATAATATGTCTGCAAAAGTGGAAGTGGAAGTCTTCAATGGTAAAGGAGATTTCCTTCTGTGGAGAAGGAAAATGAAAGCTGTTTTGGTCCAAATGAAGGTTGCTAAAGCAATCGATGGTTCCTACATCACAGGAACCGATGACACAAAAAAGGTAGAGATGGATGAAATTGCCTTTAGTACTATCATATTGCATTTGTCTGATAGTGTATTGCGTAAGGTGAATGAGGTAAAATCTACTTCTGAACTTTGGACTAAACTTGAATCTTTGTTTCTTACTAAGTCTCTGCCTGATCGTATTCGTTTGTTAGAAAAATTCTTCAGTTTTAAAATGGATGCTACTAAGGATCTTGAATTTAATTTGGATATATATAACCGTTTGATGCTAAGTTTGACTGATTGTGGTGAAAAATTCTCTGAGGAACACTATTATGTTATCTTAATAAATTCTCTGCCTGATTCTTTTAAAGATGTTAAAAACATAATTAAGTATGGTAGAGATTCCTTAACCTTAGATTCTGTCTCCAATGCTTTAAAGTCTAGAGAACAGGAGTTTAAAACTGAGACTAAAAATGAAATCCTATTTGCTAGAGGAAGAGCTGTCTTTAAGACTAGTAATTTTAATAAGAAAAATAGGTTCAATCCTAGGAGTAATTCTAAGCATAGATCTGTGAATAATCTTGATAATCATAATAATAGAAGCAATGGCAATAATAATAATAGGCTATGCTATTATTGTAAGAAACCAGGGCATGTTATTAAAAACTGTTTTAAAAGGAAAAAGGATGAAAATGATAAAATACAGGCTTCAAATACTAATAACATTGTCTCTGGTGAAGTTTCTAATGTTTCTTCTGATTATTTTTTGTGTGAAGTATTAATGGCCTCCTCTGTAATGACTGATTCTGAATGGGTTTTGGACTCTGGATGTTCTTTCCATATGTGCCCTGATATTAATGCTTTTTATGATTATTCTGAAATATCTGCTGGAAATGTATTGCTTGGTAATAATGTCTCTTGTGATATTGTTGGCATTGGTAGCATTAAACTTAAGCTGCATGATGGATCTATTAAATCCCTCTGTAATGTTAGACATGTGCCAAATTTGAAAAGAAACCTGATCTCAATTGGCATGCTTGATGAATGTGGTTATAATTGTAAAACTGAGAATGGTATGATGAAAATATCTAAAGGTGTTTTGACTGTTATGAAAGGCATTAAGAGAAACGGTTTGTACATTCTGCATGGAAATACTTGTAATGACTATTTAAATGCTTTTGTAAATAACTCTGTTGACTGTACTATTATGTGGCATCAAAGATTGGGTCATATGAGTGAGAAAGGGTTATATTACTTGAATAAAATGAATGTGTTTGGCAAAGACAAAGTTAGTAAGCTAGAATTCTGTGAAAACTGTGTGTTAGGAAAACAACATAAACTAAGTTTCAATTCTAGTGTGAATAGAGCTAAGTCTGTTCTTGATTATGTTCATGCTAATCTGTGGGGCCCTTCCCGTATTCAAACCCAAACTGGTAAGTACTATTTCCTTTCGATAGTAGATGATTTTTCTAGGAAAGTTTGGATATCCCTTTTAAGATCAAAGGATGAATCGTTTGCTAAGTTTAAAGATTGGAAAACCTTAGTAGAAAATCAATTAGGAAAATCTGTTAAAGTTCTTAGGACTGATAACGGGTTAGAGTTTTGTAATAGGGAGTTTGATGAGTTCTGTACTTCTGAAGGCATCCTTAGGCATAGAATTGTGAGGCATTCTCCTCAGCAAAATGGAGTTGCTGAGAGAATGAATAGGACCCTACTTGATAAGGTAAGATGTATGCTTATCTCCTCTGGTCTCCCCTCCCTGTTTTGGGGAAAAACCATAATGACTGCTGCCTACTTAGTTAACCTCTCCCCTTCCTCAGCCCTTGAGTTTAAAACCCCTGAACATCTATGGTCTGGAAAGGTTCCAGACTATAGTAAACTTAGAGTCTTTGGCTGTGCAGCATATGCACACCAAACTATAGGAAAACTGGAACCTAGGAGTCAGAAATGTGTTTCTTAGGTTATCCTCAGGGAGTTAAGGGTTATAGACTTTGGTTAAAGGAGTACAAAGGTTTTAAGGTTATTATTAGCAGGGATGTTATTTTTGATGAGAGTAGTATGCCCTGTAAACTGAAAAATCAGGGTGAACCACTGTTAGAAAGTCAGAACATCAACAATACTAGGAAATTTGAGTTATTCTTTGAGGTGGAGAATAATCTGAGTGAACCCTCAGAGGAGACTGAGGAAAACCCTGAGAAATCTAAATCTAGTGATCACTCTGTCTTAAGGGGTCTGAGTGAACCCGAAGAAGTTCTAGAGGATGAGAATCCTATTACAAGTGATGCTGTGAACCCTGGATACCTATTAACCAGAGATAGAGCCAAAAGGAAAATAATTCCTAGTAAAAGACTTGTCTTTGCTGACTGTATTGCTTATGCCTTAATCTCTTATCTAGAACTTTCTGATACTGAGCCTAAAACATATGAAGAGGCAATAAGGTCTAAGCACTCTAAAAATTGGAAAGATGCCATGGATGAAGAAATGAAGTCTCTTCATTCTAATAAAACTTGGGAGTTGGTGAAACCTTCTGTTAGTCAAAGGGTTGTAGAGTGTAAGTGGATCTACAAAGTAAAGGAGGGAGCTTCTAGTGATGAATCTGTGAGGTTTAAGGCCAGGTTAGTTGCCAAGGGTTTTACACAGGTTGAGGGTATAGACTACAATGAGATCTTCTCTCCTGTAGTTAAATATACTACTATTAGAACTATTTTAGCTCTAGTTACTCAATTCAATTGGGAATTAGAACAAATGGATGTTAAAACTGCTTTTCTTCATGGTGATCTGGATGAAACCATTTATATAAGACAACCAGAGGGTTTTAAAGTTAGGGAGAAAGATGTTGAACTTGTCTGTTTGTTAAAGAAATCCCTTTATGGCTTGAAACAATCTCCAAGACAGTGGTATAAACGTTTTGACTCATTTATTGTTAAATATGGTTTTGTGAGAAGTCAGTTTGATACTTGTCTATATTTTAAAGATTTAATGACTGACAAAGCTGTTTATTTGCTTCTATATGTGGATGACATGTTAATAGCTGGTCCAAATCTTTCTGTTATTCAAAATATTAAAAGGTTGTTGAAATCTGAATTTGAAATGAAAGATTTAGGATGTGCAAAGAAAATTTTAGGTGTTAACATAGAAAGGAACAGATCTGATGGTACAATAAAACTTTCTCAGTCCTCTTATTTAAAAAGAGTTGTTTCTAAATTTTTAGTGGAAGATTTCAAACCTGTTAATGTTCCTCTTGGTGGTCATTTTAAATTGTCTTGTAGTTTATGTCCTTTTACTGAATTTGAGAAAGAGGATATGCTTTCTGTGCCTTATTCTAATGCTGTTGGTTCTGTTATGTATTCTATGTTATGTACCAGACCTGATTTAGCCTTTTCCATTAGTATTCTAAGTAGATATATGTCTAATCCTGGAAGAGGTCACTGGGAAGCTATGAAGTGGCTTCTCAGATACCTAAATACTACAGCTTCAGAGGGTTTAATCTATAAAAGAAATAAATCTGGTGTGGTGTTACTTGGTTTTATGGATTCTGATTTTGCAGGAGATAGAGACAACCAAAAATCTGTTTCCTCTTGCATGTTTACTCTGTGTGGTAGCTGTATAACCTGGAAGTCTCATTTACAACCTGTGGTAGCTTTGTCTACCACAGAGGCTGAATATATAGCTGCTACAGAGGCTGCCAAGGAAGCTGTATGGTTAAAAGGTTTGTTAGAGGAATTAAGAGTTTTAACTCATGAGGTAATGATGTTTGTGTAAAAATCCTGTATTTCATGAGAGATCTAAACACATCCAAGTTAGATATCATTTTATTAGAAATTTAATTTCTGATTGTGTGTTCAGTCTTGATAAAATTCCTACAGAGCTTAATCCAGCTGATATGGGAACCAAGTTACTTCCTGTGGGTAAATTTAATACCTGCAAAGGTTTGCTCCAAATTGGAGCAAACTGATTTTTCTTTTGTAATTTTTCTGTGTGATAAAGGTCATGTGAAACTATGCTATAATTCTAGGGAAATTCTTAATAATGTCAGAATTAGGTGGAGATTTGTTAGATATTTAATTCTGATATTATTATTATTATTTTCGTTACTGTTTGTTTAATGGTTATTATTATTACTGTTTAATTAACCTTTATTGTTATTAATGATGAGGGTAAATGAAACGGTGCGTTTCTCTCTTGGAATCGGTTCAGTTTTCTGGAAGGCTACGATTGTGACACGTGGTCTCGTCTTGACTGTTGGATGCGCCGCTTACTGTGTCGTTTATACTTACCGTGTATTGTTGAGACGGTTCAGTTGGTCATTTTCTAGGGTTTCTAGTGAGAGGTTAGAGAGAGATGCTCTGCGTGTGTGTGTTGTAATTTACCTGTTCATCTGCATCTTCTCTGTTCTTCTTTTTCTGTGTGAATACTGAGTGAGTTTGTGAGATTTACTGAGTTTAAATCTGTTCTCTGTGTTGTAATATTGTTCGAGAGGTGAGGCGGTTCTACTGTGTGTAGAACATTCATAGTTGTGTACTATTTTCTGTATTTCTCTAAAATTATAGCATAGGTTCCGGTTTTGTTTGACCGGAGTACCGTGGATGTAGACAGAGTTTACTCTGTTGAACCATGTTAAATTGCTTTGTCTTATTTACTGTTTTTCTGTACTTTAACGGTCCAACGCCGTTCTTCGACGCTTCCTGGTAATATTTTCTTTAACAAGATATATAGATAAATAAATTTGTTATTCCACATGAAACAATTTTATATCCCATAGAAATTATATGTTCAAAATTTACAAATTATTATAATAAAGAATATTTTTTTCTTTGTTAGATTAACTAACCTTATGAAAACAGTTTTTAAATTACAACCAAACATGATATAATCTCTTCTACCCAAAAAAAAAAAGAAGAAGATAGAATCTCTACGTAAATGGGTCAAAATATTTTCATACAAAAGCCGAAGGTGTGGGCCATTAATGGACTTAGATAAGTTTGGGATTCTCTTCGTTCTATTAGCCCATTATTGTAGTTTCAGCAATCATTGGTAGGTGTACGCGGGTTGGGTTGGCTGGATTTTAAAAAAAAATCAACCCAACCCATAGAGTGCGGGTTTTTTATATTATAACCCAACCCAACCCAAACAGAGAACAAACCCAATCCAACCCAACCCATATAGTGCGGGTTGGGTTGGTCGGGTTAATCGGGTTAATTTATTTTTAATTTAGTCAAAATTAATTTTTTAATAAATTAAATTTTAGTCAATAACTTAATTTCATTCTTCTTTATTTTTACAAAAATAAATTGCATGAACTATTATAATGCAAAAAACTACAAATAGTATATATTAAACAATATTAATTTGATTAAGTAAATAAAATCAATTAAACATTAGTATATATTTTTTTGTTCAGGTCACAGAAAAGTTGCTAGAAAGCAATATCATTTTCAAGTTCTCCATATTGGATTGGTTGCAACATTTTAGCATAAAAACGAATACTAGAGACATCAAATTCTTATTAGATTTTATATAAATCAATTAATAAGGTATTGTTTACAGGTTGTTCAAATCGAAAAAAAAATTCATTCATTCATTCATTATTTCATTCACTTCTTTTTAATTATGAGTTTAACAAGAAAAACAAATTGCTTTATGACATGAATGACATGCATTTCGGAAGTAAAAAACATTAGTAAAGCATGCACATTTTTTGAAAAAAAAAATAAAAAAAAAATCACAAATGAAGAATTGAAATACAATATAGTAATTGAACTAGGAACTCAAAATCACAAATGAAAAATTGAGAGAGAGAGAGAGGGGGGGATTTTTATTTTTTTTTAATATATATACGGGTTGGGTTGGGTTAATCGGGTTTTTTCACCATCCAACCCAACCCAACCCGAAGTTAGCGGGTTAGATATCATCCAACCCAACCCAACCCAAAAATTCAAATTTTTCAATGGATTGGATTGGGTTAGGTTGGATCGGCCGGGTTGGGTTGGGTTGACGAATTTTTGTACAACCCTAATCATTGGTTTGAGACTTGAGTCTACCATCAAACGTTTTGGGCTTCAAAGAGTTTATAGCCCAGCTTAATGGTTTACTCGAAATAAAACACACCTACATGCCTTTAACAAACGTTTTTCAATTTTCAACAACGAATATTGGAAAATTAGGATTTTCTTTTTGGATTCAATGAATCTTTTTTTTTTTTTTTTTTTTTTNNNTTTTTTTTTTTTTTTTTTTTTGTGAACAATGAATCCTTTCTTCTGAACAACAAGAACAAGCAACAAAAAGTAAAAAACAAAAGAAAAGAAGAAGCTAGTTTCTGCAAATAATGCAAAATGTTCACTGAATGTACTTTTATTTAATTTGTACCTAAAAATGAGGAAAAATGCAAACAAAAGTACGGAGAGATTTACAAGAAAATAAAAAATAAAATTAATATTGAATTGATAATTAATTTAGTTGAACTTCATATCATGGTTATAATATTAAATTATTATGGTTGTTCGCCTAGAAGGAGATGTAATACTGATACATAGACATGGGAAGAAAAAAATATCTCTCTCTATGCATATTTCATATTGGATAGTTTTGAATACGACAAACACAGCTTTTTCTTCACAGTTAGAAGTCTAGATCGACGTCGTTCTGATTATTAAATATGATTGATCACTATCAACGTGCATTAACCACTAAACTTGTTTCCAGCCAAAAAAATAAAACCACTAAACTTGTAATGAGAGAAGTTGATTTTTTCGCTCCAAATGTGAAGTGATCCATATTTTGTTTTTTTCCCTTATAGCAAGTGAACTGTAGTACTTTTTACTTAGCAAAAAAAAAAAAAAACACCAAATTAACGTTATACACGAAGGAAGCAGTAAATAATGAATTTATTCGATATAATTTATAGTTTCTTCATTTTTGTCTATAAGCCATAATATTGAGAAAAGCATACATAAATATATTCTATGGAAGCTGAAAACAATTAAAACAAAGAAAAAGTAAAAAGAAATAGAGGTCTATAGTGTAAAAGCCTGGTGTACCCCAAGCTAGCAAGTAAGATTTTGACCAGGATCGACACCGAATTGGCTACAATAATCGGTATAGTATCCAATGCGAGCCTGAACGGTAGCAGGGTTTCCACCATCACATTCAAGAGCACCATTAATGGCTCGAATGGTGGCACCGAATCCTTGATTGATGACCGGTCGAACATTGTTCATCCAATACCACAAGGCCGTCTTAAAAGCGATAACAGGGTCCGAGGCCACCGTCTCTGGTGCATTCAATCCGTCAAATCCAATGCTTTCTCCGGCTGGTCCGTAGTTGAAGTTCCATGATAGCTGGATAGGTCCTCGTCCATAGTAACCCTTGCTGGGGTTGCATGGATACTGCGTGTTGTTCTCGTCGCAGTAGTCCTTTGATGCTCCATCTATCTCTTCTATGTAACAAAAATCTGCATATAATTTTTAATATACTAATTATCAATATTTGTTTTAAAAATTTAAACTTTTAGAATCAGCAGTAATAAAAGATCGTAAAGATATCGAGATGATCGTACGTCCAGTCTCGTGAGTGACATGAGCAAAGAAAGCTGCGATTTCGCGTTTAGAGTCATCAAGAGAACCGATTTTGCCGAATTGGGAATAGGAATTGAGAGCGTCGAGAAAAGCTCCTCGGGAGTAAAAGTTCTTGCCAGCACAACTAGCACCGGCCTGATCGATTATCCCATTGAAAAAGCTGTCGGTGACGATATCCGACACCGGAACGTCGTGAGTGCTAGGTGGAAGAGGCGGCGTGGTGCACGGACCTTCTCGGCAGCCGGTGCCGCAGTACTCGGTGGTGGTGCCGCAGTAACCGTACTGGCTGCAGCACAGGTCCGGAGCACAACCACAGTTTTGAGCCTTAACATTTGCTGCCAAAACAAGGGTGGTCAGCACTAGACTTGTTATGGTAAAGAGAGCCATTTTTTGTGCAAGCGAATGAAATGATAGAAAAGAGGAAAAGGTTTTGTTTTGGGAATTGGAAAGGAGGAGAGTGGGATGAATTTATAGAAGCAAACGAGAGTGTATAGTTTATAGTTTGTCTCTGGTTGGTCATTGATTGGTTTGACAAAGTTGCAAATTTGAACGAGCTAGTGGGATTGAGTTTCTAGAAGCTTGCTAGGGGGAGAGGTTTTGCTGATGGACTTCTGACTTGTAAACATTCAACCAAAAATAATGTGTAAGTGTTTTATTTTGGGTACAGTACGTGTGAAAAGGTCAACAATGTGGACTCCTTGAAAAATTGGGAACCATTCAAATAAAAGATTAATGGCTACCGCCTAATTAATTAAATATACGCAGTTAGAGTGGTCAAGTATAGATATATTAATTACCAATCCTAATATATATATATATATATGTGTGCAGTTAGAGTGGTCAATGTATACTATATAATGATAATATAAAAAATACGCTGCCTAAAAGATTTTCCAATTTTCATGTTTCCTATACGGATCATTATTAATATGCATCGCTCAAAAACTATTTTTCTGAAATTTTTTTAAGCGTAAAAAAAGTTTTTAAAAATTATATATTTGTTTCTGTACGTACGCCTTGATCTTTGTTTGAAAATATATGGCAGTGAGTTAACAGTTGAATATATATAGTTTGACCTTTATTTTTGGTCCTTCTTCTTATCTTCTATCGGTGGATCAAAGTTTTGTTTTCCAACATATAGGGTCGTCGTTGAATTGAGATCAATATTATTAGCTAGCCACGGAATATTGCGTGTCGTTGGCGATGAAAGGCAGGTGCTAATGGACAATTAACTTAAATTTCTCACGAAACCAATTTATTTTGAGTTTTCTTGGCTAAAGATGCTAACTTAATTAAAAGTGGTTGGATACACATATTCAAGTATATTATTTGCTTTATTAGGTTCATTATATAATTTAATTCAAACATATATTACTAGGATCGAAAGGCTTTGTTCAACGAAATAAATTGGAAAATGTAGCACGGGAAACATAGAATAGTTTTACTTTTATTAGTACATTAATTTAATTAAAGGTGTAAATTGCAAAATAATTCATAAAATATCACAAATTTTTAATTTACATTTCAAATTTAACTATTTTTTAGCAAAATAAAATTAAAAATTTACGAATAAAAGTCCAAACATTCATATCCTAAAATATATATAAAACACTTAAATTATTCATTTTTTGAGTTAACTTTTAGAGTCAAACTCTAAATTTTAAATATTAGAGTAAAAATCCATTGAATAATGTATACGCATGAGATGCCCTACTGGTAAATTTATTGACAATCGAAATTTAATAATAAATTTTTTATTCAAGTGGTGGACAACGAAGGGTGCCAAAAAAGAACAATTGTAGAAAGCGTGAAAATTTCCTCTATTGGTTAAACGCATACAAAGATAGTAGAAAAAACAAAAGTTTAGTATTTTTTCATGATTTTTATTGAATTTGTTATGCAAGATTAAGTTTGGTGATAATTTAATAGTCCATGAATATAAAACCCATCGCTTAAACTTTTATTCAAATCATACTATGTTAAAAAATATTCTCAAAAATGCTTTGTGACTATTGTTTAAGATAATTTCAAAATCATGTTGATTTTCTTTTTCTGTGAAAAAAATAATAAGAAGAACAGAGGGTTGTCAAAATTATTAAAGCTCGTTATTGTGTTCCACAAGTAAAAATAAAAAATAAAAAAAATAGTTATTCCAATGCTCTCTTTTATTGTATTAAAAAAAGTCGGTTATATTCACTAGAAAAAAAATTCTCTGTTTTAATATTTGACAAAAAAAGAATTATGAATATGATAGATGTCAAAAAAAGAGAAAAAAGGTTCCGTTAGTTTTTATTTTGTATTTTTGTTACGCTTTTTTTATTTTTTATTTTTGTTTGGAAAATATTTTTCCGGGAAAACTTTTAGATTGACAACCCAAACACTTTCTTTAGGTACAATACAAGTACAGCTGAGAGACATATAGCAGCCGAAGCCGCCCAAACTTAACTACACCGCAATCCAACCCCGACTACTCAGATTTCTCAGTCTCTCACTCTCTTCCACTCCCTCACCGAGTAAGTCTCTCGTTTTCTCTCTCTTTCTATTTGGATTTTCTGATTGCTAGTTATTTCCCTTTTTTGGCTGATTGTTGATCGAATCGATTTCTCGCAATCGATTTTGAAGAAGGTTTATGCTTTTTATGGCTTCGATTCGTTTGAACTTTGCGCTAGCCTAGAAGGTTATGATTCCTATTGTAATTTGTTATTTTGTATTCTCAATTGAGCTTAAAGATTTCATATTTTTAGTTCTTCTATTGTGTTCGGCTTTAACCCTATGTGTTGGAATGCCGTTCTTCTGTTGCTGGGTTTATTTATTAATTTCTTCGGTCGAAATAGCATCTTAATCTTTAGGCAAATGCACCTAATTTCTTTTTTTCTTTTTCTGAAAACGATTTTTACCTTATTATTATTATTTTTGTTTTGCATAGCTTGTTTTATTAATTTGTGGAAGAGTTTAATTGGTGAATTAAAAAATCTGCTTTATCTGGTATGTTATCTATCTTATCCTAGGATATGTTATAATGCATGTCCCATTTGAAGGTGATGTAGCTATTCAATAAATTGCATTTGTCTACTTAACTCAATCTCCAAATATTAAATTTTATTTATTTTATCGAGGGTTAGTAGACTATTTTAGATGCAGGAATGAAATTATGAAAAAGTTTTTGTTTGTCTTGGTTGCACTTTTTTCTTGGTCATGATTTGTTATAACTTATGACTGAAATACCAACCAAAGTTGTGTTTGTTGGCTCTTTATGGTTCGAGAGGAAAATTATACTAATTCTCTTCTATGACGTGTGTGCTATTCGGTTAGGCTAAAGTGCCTGTGTTGATACGACACAACACTGATATTGGTAATTTGGTATGGGATCTTACCTAGATCCTTGGCACTAAAGCATGGATATGACAAAAAAAAAAATTGATTCCAACAAGACTCGGGAAAAGTAATAAAACCAAATATGCAAGAGCAAATGTTTTCCGTACAATGGTGGAATTCGCCCATTTAATGCACTTAAAGTGAAACAGTCAATATACTTGTTACTGTTTTCTTTTAATCACTGATTTGATGCACACAAACTGGATTAAAATACAATCAAAAGTAATCATCAAGAAAATTTATATAATTGCTATATTTTCTAATGTATCCCATGTAGCTGTACCTGAATGCTGGACCCTTTTTTGGGCAGATTTCTTGTATACTTAAATTGTAAAATTAAAGAATGACTTCTATATGTGTATCAGTACTTACACCCTGAACCTGTATCTGGCTTTTTTTCTTTTTTCTTTTTGAAAATCGTATCTGGCTTAGTTAAGTTGTTAAATTTTGCATCAGGTCATAAGATGAAATTCTATAGTATATGTGCTAGGATTATTTATAAACTTTCTTTTGACAAGTATTATGCATTCTGTATATAGGTCTTTCACGGATGGCAGAGGTAAAGTTGGACTCAAATTTCCCATCTGAATCTGAACAAAATGGGGCTTTAGAGCCTCCAAATGAGAATGAAGAGGCTGTTGAATCTTCTCCAACAGGGGAAAATGAAGATGATGAAGAGAAAGGTACTATTTCAATTTTTGATAAATCATTAGGTTTTCTACTTATTCTTGTCAATATTTGGTCTTCATTTCTTTGAATTGTGAGTTATTTCTATTATGTAATCATTTTAATGCAGAATGTTAATATTTTACTTGAAATTTGATTTTTGTTGTATTCAATTCCAGATTGATTGAGAATCCTTTTCTCCTTTTTCTTTCTTTTTTTTAGCAGAAGTTTTGAAGAAGAAAAAGAAGAAAAATAAAAGCAAGTAATGATCTTTTTCTTCTTTCTTCTATCTTTGTGGATTTCTGGTTGAACATTTTCATGTAGAAGTTTGTTAATTCTCTTCTCCTGTGCAGGAAAAAGAAAGCACAGCCAGAGCAGACTGATCCACCTTCTATTCCTGTTATTGATCTTTTTCCATCTGGGGATTTTCCTGAAGGGGAAATTCAACAATATAGAGATGAGTGAGTATCGACAAATTTTCTTTGCAACTTTATGTGAACATATTCATTTTGAGTTGTGCAAGACTATATTGGTTTTCATTTCATAGAGTTAGCATAATTCTGTAGTAGTTATGTGAAAAATAATTAGGCAGAATGGTAAAAGCTTGTATCGCTCAGCTGTCAAATGAAATAGCTTTCTTATGATGCTTTAAAGTTGCTAAATCAAGATTTTTGGGTTAATAAAGTGCATTAAAACTGAGCCTGACACATTGCTGAGCGCACTTCCCTTTTTATTCTTCATCATTTGTGTGTGTGTGTGTGTGTGTGGGTTTTAAGGTTATGTGGTTTGGAACACAACCTGAAATGCACTGAAGTTTATTTGCAATAGACTAAATTTCTGCACCGTCAAGCATTTTGTTTTGTTTTACTCTTTTATTATTTGTCTGTAATTTCTCATTTTAGTTTGTATTGTATACCAGTAACTTGTGGAGAACTACCTCTGAAGAGAAGAGAGAGTTGGAGCGTCTTGAAAAGCCAATGTATAATTCAGTTCGCCGAGCAGCAGAAGTCCATCGTCAGGTTGCAATTTAACCTTTTATGAAAATCCATTGTTGCTTAAAATGAAAAGAGAAAAGGAAAATGTCCTGGGAGATTCCATTAACTGGAGGCTTGTTTTCGGTAATTAGGTTAGGAAATACATCAAAAGCATCTTGAAGCCTGGAATGTTGATGACTGATATGTGTGAAACATTGGAGAACACAGTTCGTAAGTTGATATCTGAGAATGGGCTGGAAGCAGGCATTGCTTTCCCCACAGGATGTTCTTTGAATTGGTAAACCTTTTAAATTGGTATCTGAATTTTATATTCATTCTAATTTTCTTCATGTTGATAATTTAAGCTCTTATTTTCAGGGTTGCTGCTCATTGGACCCCAAATTCAGGAGATAAGACTGTGCTTCAGTATGATGATGTAATGAAGTTGGATTTCGGAACTCATGTTGATGGTAATACCAGCTCTGTTTCAGCTCTCTTTTGTTTCTTTAGTTTTAAAATTGTTATTTGAAGTCTACTTTGGTGCAGTATTTTGTTCTTGAACAGCGTTATCATTTGAAAGTTAAATTCGAATTTGCAGGATGCATAGTTGATTGTGCTTTTACAGTGGCATTTAATCCAATGTTTGATCCATTGCTTGAAGCCTCACGTGAAGCTACGAATACTGGTATCAAGGTACAATACATTCTGTCCCATATCAACTAAGTCATTTTGTGAATGTGGGACATGATATTTTATACATTATATTTCATTTATTCTTTTACAAATTGCTACCATGCTGAATTACTCCAAAAAGAAAAACAAGTGGTACTATGATGTCACTGGAAGTCAATAGATATTAGATTGTATTTTCTTTGAAGTTTTTTTGTTTGCTGGATACATTTATAGATCTTTGCTGGTTACTCATTAACCTGTTGTGAATAACTGCTTCCTCAGAAACCTTTATAACAAAAATTATTATTGGTCTTTGAATTATGCAGGAGTCTGGGATTGATGTTCGTCTCTGTGATGTTGGTGCTGCAATCCAAGAGGTCATGGAATCATATGAGGTTGAAATTAATGGAAAGGTGCATCAAGGTATGATTTAGTGAGTGTTTTTGGATAGTTACTTTTCTAATAATCTGCCAAGATTAGCTTCAATTACTTTGAAAACAATACTATCTATTTTGTTCCACGATAATATGTTTGTTAAGCCACTAAAACATTGTTGGCAGTTAAAAGTATCCGAAACCTGAATGGGCATAGCATTGGACGCTATCAAATCCATGCTGGAAAATCAGTTCCTATTGTGAAAGGAGGGGAGCAGACAAAAATGGAAGAGGGTGAATTTTTTGCAATCGAAACTTTTGGATCAACTGGTAAAAGCTTTTGTATTTGGTATTTGGTCTGATTAGATGTAAAGTCCATGGAACAACCTAATGTACTCAATAATTGTATGTTAATATTCAGGAAAAGGATATGTCAGAGAAGATCTAGAATGCAGCCATTACATGAAAAATTTTGAAGTAGGCCATATCCCACTGAGGTTGCCAAGGGCAAAGCAGTTGTTAGCAACGATTAACAAGAACTTTTCTACATTGGCCTTCTGTAGACGGTACTTGGACCGTCTTGGAGAGACTAAATATCTTATGGCATTGAAGAATTTGTGTGATGCTGGTATTGTCCAGGTATTGTTTACACATCAGCTTTTCTGTTCAAAGCTTGGTTTGATTTATGATCATGACATACTAAAACCTATCTTTGAGAATCTGCTGCTGATTGAAATGTTTGTTTTTTTTTGGTGGACAATTGAAATATACAATTTGATACCACGAAGTACCTTGTTAATTTTCTTTTGTTTTGGCAGCCCTATCCTCCTTTATGTGATGTCAAGGGAAGCTATGTATCTCAGTTCGAGCATACCATCTTACTCCGGCCTACCTGCAAAGAGGTCATATCAAGAGGTGATGATTACTGAAGTGTATGGAACTAAATTTTGTAAGAATATACTGTACCATGTACTTTTCAGACTGGAAACAAACAAGTCTTTGCATTTCTACCCATTTTTCCTTTTGTAATAGTTTGGTCATAGTGAACTGAATATGTTCTCTGTAGTATGCTCCTGATATATGACATGCTCATTAGTAAAGAGAGTTTACGTTTTTAATACAATGCATCTGCGCTTAGTATTTGTACCAAACTTAATCTCCAATGAAGAATGAAGAAGAAAATTGGGGAAAGAGATAATTCAGTTGATGGAACTAAAATCGATAACAAAAATATAACTTTACAACAAGAAGTTAGAATTATTTTTATATTATTCATACAAAGAAGTATGATCTTTATTGCCTTTTAGGCAATACTAGGTTTATTCAACAGATTACAAGAAAAAAAATAAGTAAATAGAAAATGTGCAACCGATGTGATGCATATGCTAGCAGGAGAGGTTATCTCCAGCAGCAACACCAAATTGGTTGCAATAGTCTTTGTAAAGGTTGATGCAAGCTTCGACTTTGTCAGTCCCTCTACTGCCACATTCCAGAGGGCCATTAATCACGTTTATGGTTGCTCCAAATCCTTCGCTTAGTACGGATCAAACATTTTCTCTCCAAAATCACAATGCGGTTTTAAATGAAAGGACAGCGTCAGTGGCAACTGTTTCAGGAGAGTTCAACCCATCAAAATTATTGCTGATCCCAGCGGGTCCGCAGTTGAAATTCCAAGTTAGTTGGAGTGGTACACGGCCATAGCATTTCTTGCTGGGGTTGCATGCATACTCTACATAGCTGGATTTACAGTATACTTGTCTCTCGCCATTGTTATCTAGAAGTTCTTCTATAGAGCAAAAATCGATAGAAATAGTAAAAACAATATTATGCCTCATTAGCTTTATAGAGCAAACATGATTTAAGTATGCAATGCAGGCTTAGAAGAATTGAGTACAAAGGAGGTGGAGAAGAGAAGATCTTACATCGAGACTCACGAGTTGTATGAGCAAAGAAAGCTGCAATCTCACGTTTAGTGTCATTGGCAGAATTGCTACTTCTGAACTCAGGATATGAATTGAGAGCATCGAGAAAAGCCTGCTTCCTGTAGAAGCCTTTGCCCCGGCAGTCTCTGGTTGCCCTGTTAAGTATTGCAGTGAAGAAATTTTGAGTAACCAATTCAGCCATTGAAATGGTTGAAGAATGAAGAGTACATATAATGAGGTTAATTTGGGATAGATATTTATTAATGGTGACACAGATCGATGCAGAGCTGGACAATGTTTGAAACGGATCAAGGTCGAATTGACTTTTGACTTGTCTATGTATATGTATATAATTTTTCTCTCATCATAAAATTTCTATTTAAAATTCATTTTTAACAACGCGTATTTGACGTTGGTACAACGTATAAATTTTTTATAATTTTTTACCAATTTTGGTTATACATTACAAATTCTAAATAAAAAATTTTTGACTAAAAAATTAATAAATATATATATATATATGCACATATGTTGTAGAACAGCTGTGACATAAAGTTCCGAGGTCCTTACTAGGTCCAATCCATTAAATCCGATTTCCTTCGTACAAGAAAGAAAAGTGCCGTGCCTTCTTTTCCCATTTGAAAAGTCCTGCTCTCTAACCTAATAAGCATATTCTTGTGTATGACTCTTATGTGAATGTTCCATGTCATCAGTAAGTTGAGCAATTTCCGGATCATCAACTTTCCTGGAAGATGCTGGTGGTATTACACATTGATTGAAATTATATCTATATGCTTCAACTATATATCTCGACTGGCTTGATTTGAATCTGATGAGAGAGTATATGGAATCTAGAAAACTGTTTAATGGCTTCCAAAAGTAAAAATTAAAAATTAATGACCACATGGCGAGGAAATGTCAGAATTCTAACCAGTCTTTGGTTTTCTGTTTTCAGGTTTTTTTTTTTTCTTTTTTTAAGCAACTCTTTTTGCCTCTGCAACCTGCAGGGGTACGTTAGAAATCCATATTTGCTTGCCTCAATGGTTGTTAAGGTATACTATACTCTCAATGTTGTTTTGCAATTTGTAATTCATCCCATTTTTGCCATTGATTTTCAGATTTTGGAAAATTTCGAAACTTTTTTATTGAAACTCTTAAAAAATATTAATATTATTTATTATGAACAATATTATTTGTTAAAAATAATGTTATTCATTGTAGATAAATATTATTCAATATTACTTATTATAGATTAAATGTTATTTACGGATTAAATATTACTGGTTATAACAATATTATTTATTATAAAAAAAATATTACTTGTAATGATAAATATTATTTAAAAAAATACTATTGACTATTAAACATTTTGGGTTTCACTGTAGTCTAATTCCAAAAGAATGTCAAAGTTCTAAATAATCATCCTAGCAATTAGGAAACTGAAGAGAATGTGTTATACAGTAGTATGCTTGATACTAGGAATGCTGATTAGGAAAGTGCGTTTACTGTTTTCGTATTGATCATGTGAATAGAATAGAATAGACCCGGAGAGTGAAAGAAGCGAAGGACAGCGAGTGGGTCTCGAGCCAAGGGGTGGGTCCAATAAAAAGGGTGTTTGGTCAGAAGGAAAAGCAAATTCAAAGGATAGGTTACGGAATGGGATGGATAGCATTTAGGTGTTTTGGGGGCAAATTTCAACCGTGGCTTACCTGTGAAGGGAACATGCAATTGGCATTTACAATTAAGGCAAACATTTAAAACGCTAATTCAATGCAGCTTTGAATACTTGGTTTCGCTGCTCTTTTTCTTTGCTTTTTAATGAATTCATCGCTTTTTCAACATATTAAAAGCTAAACGTTCAAAGTGGGGATAACATATCATTAATGTCTTTCTATATATCTCCTTCATTAATTGCGTTTGAGATTGTATATGAGAATACTTAAAGTATTATACGTACTAATAAATCTCTCAACCATGAGGATTTAAAATTGGTGTATTTATTAGTATGTTTTGGTTTAGTTTGATATGACCCAAGAGTCACTTGAGATGATAACCGAATATGCTAGTTTGATATACAAGTTTCATATTTGGCAACAATTACTTCGTGTGTTTGGCCAACGATTTTTGGGTCTTTGATTTTCAATTCATTTATTACTTTTAAATATGTTTGATTAGTAACAATTTCGGTCTTTAATGCCCTTGATTAAGCATGAGTATTTGTGTATTGAAAGATCTATACTCAAAAAAAAAAAAAAAAGTAATACTTTGAAAGAAAATGAGTTGTCTTGGAATTTTAGATTAACTAGGTGTGACATATGTTGATTACCAAAAAAATTGAGACATTGGTGCATCATGTCAAATTTAAATAAAAAATGATTTACCAACTCAAGACCATTCAACAAAATGTATATGATGGGAGTAATACTATATTTGTCAAATTATTTTATCGTATTTCAAACGCATACCAAAATGATAATATTACTTCCATATTATGATCATGTTGGAAGTATAGCTTCTATTTTTTTTTTTTTTTTTTGAGAATGCCATTTTTAGAAAGTTATTATTTATTAGCTTTGGTAAAAAATTTATGGAGACCTGAAATATTTTTTAAAAATTAGCAAAACACACTTATAAACAGTATTAATTTTTGTTGATAACTATATTATAATTTAATTATATTATTCTACCTTGTTTGCTTTAACAAAAATGACACTTGGTATCCCAACTTTTTTCAAATATATTTGATCATATACAATGTTAAAAAAAATACTTAGATACTAAAAAGATATCCAAACTAATGGCACTGTAGTTTAAACTTTTTTATTAAGCAAAATAAATAAATGAAACAGGGTTTTTTTACACATATTTTAGTAGCTAGCGTGGATATTAATGCAAAGTACAATCCAGAGATAAAATATTAAAGGAAAAAAAATTATAAACCAGATAATTTAAACCGTATATGATGCAAAGGATTTGTATTATATTTGAATGGGATAAAGACATCTGATTAGTAAAATTGAAAAACACAAAACAAAAGAAAAAGGCAAACGATATAAAGCACTAAAAATCAAGAATCATGGCATGGGTAAGAATTAACCGTGGGTTGTTGGCAGTTTTTATTGTGGAAGGGAAAATATTTCGTAACATGCATCAGTTTATAAAGAGGTTGGATTCACATGTCGTATAAATGATGATATGGATCCAGTTTAGATTCCCATCCTTTATAATTATTAAAGTAGTTGCTTGAGTTTCGACAATTCCTGTTAGCTTCTTATGATGAAAGACGTACGCACCAAATGGACAATAAAATATATACTTTATAAATCTTTTTGTTAGTAAAATTATTTATAAACTTGATTATTTGGCAAAAGCTTACAACAATGTATCAGCGTAATTATTGATGTTTAACTTATTAGGAAAGTGCGTTTACTGTTTTCGCATTGATCCTTAATAAAAAAAATCATAAATGAATTTATTTTTTTTTATATATTTTTTAATTTTTGAAACAATTAAAAATAAATTTTTTTTTAAAAATAATATATCATGCATGTGACTTTAAATTGGCCGAGTTTGTCAATTTTAATTTAATTAAATAAATAAATATATTTTTTTAAATTACAGAATATTAATTGCATAAATTAATTATAAAAACGTTTATGTAAACATATTCAATTTAAAAAAAATTTAAAATGCATTTAGACCAAAATAGAATCTAAAACAAAATATTAATACATAAATATATATAAAGTTGACACTTTCTAATTAAATAAAATATAAATATTATAATTTTTTTAAAAAAAATAAATAAATAAACAATGTAAAAATTTAGCTATAAAAAAATAAATTAAATTAATATTTTTTTATTAATTTATTTTTTGACATATATCGTTAACATTTTTTAACCTATTTAACTAGTTTTTTTTTATTTTTTATTATGTAATACTTATATCAATCCAATCTTATAAATTTAAATTTATAAATTATTATATCGAATAATATTTTGAGGATCTACTGTCTTGTGTTGAAGCCTTTGCCCCGAGCAGTCCCCGGTGGCCTTGTTAAGTATTGCAGTGAAAGAAATCTTGAGTAACCAAGTCAGCCACCTAAATGGTTGAAGAATGAGCGAAGTCAGCCACGGAAATGTTAATTCGGGATTGATATTTATTAATGGTGACATAGATCAATTAAGTAGTGGACAAGTTTGAAACGGATCATGAATTGACTTTTTGACTTATATATATATATTAATTTTTTTATCAAAGATTTTTTATTCAAAATTCATTCCAACAATAGGATCCAAAATTAATAAGTGATAAAAAATTTATATGTTTTATTAACGTTAAATATGCATTATTTTATATAAATTTTAGATATTTTTTTAATAAATTTATATATATATATATGCACATATGTTGTAGACCAGGTGTGACAAAAAGTTCCGACGTTATTTATTACTGTGGTTTCAATCCATTAAATCCGATTTCCTTCATCCAATAAAGAAAAGTGCCGTGCCTTCTTTTTCCATTTGAAAAGTCCTGCTCCCTAACCTAATGAGCGTATTCTTGTGTATGATTCTTATGTGAAAGTTCCATGTCATCAGTAAGTTGAGCAATTTCCGAATCAACTTTCCTGGAAGATGCTGGTGGCATTACACATTGATGTATGATTGAAATTATATTTATAAGCTTCAACTATATATCTCGACTGGCTTAATCTGATCTGATGAAAGAGTATTATGGAATCTAGAAAATTAATGGCTTCCAAAAGTAAAAATTAAAAATTAATGACCACATGCGAGACTAACGACATGTAAAAATTAAAAAAGAGTTATTAGCCATTAAATTTTTTGGGTTTCACTGTAGTCTAATCCCAGATTTTGATGAATGTCGAAGTTCTAAATAATCATCCTAGTAATTAGGATACTGAACAGAATGTGTTATACAGTAGTATGCTTGATACTATGAAAGCGCGTTTACTGTTTTGGCATTGATCGTTAATACACCTATATGCTAATTGTTTATTTTGGTTTCAATTTTTCTTGACATGAATGAAATTATAGCCAACACAAAACCCATTTGTTATCAAATATGCTTAATCATTATTCCAAATTAAACAACACGCAGGAAATGATAATCTTCCCAGTTCGTACAGTGAGGTATGATCTAATTCATTACCCTTTTATTTAAGCCTATAAAAGATATTCCAAAGAAGCAACCAGATCCAGAAGAAAGCCGATCACTAGGAAACTTAACAGTGCAACACAGAGTTAACAAGAGAGGTTGGCTCCAGGATTAACACCAAATTGGGTGCAATAGTCTTTGTATATGTCAATGCGAGCTTGAACTTTGTCAGGGGCTCCATTGTTGCATTCTATAGAATTAACCTTGCTGATGGTTGCTCCAAATCCTTGACTTAACACGGATCGAACATTTTCCTTCCAAAACCACAATGCAGTTTTGAAAGAAATGACGGCGTCTGAAGCAACTGTTTCGGGAGAGTTCAAGCCATCAAAGTTATTGCTGCTTCCAGCCAGTGCGTAATTGTAATTCCATGTCAGTTGAAGTGGTCCACGGCCATAGTAGCTCTTGCCGGCTGTGCATGGATACTGCGGATAGTTAAGATCACAGTAAACATCCTTGTTGTCCTCTTCTGTTTTGCACAAATCTGCACAAATTAGTATGAACATTCTGCTTGTTAGCTTTAGATATCTAATTGATGAATTTACCACTACCACAATCAGCTAATAGTTCTTTACAGTTAAAAGCCTGCTCATTTTTTGGACTTGATCTTCATAGACAATATCTGATAACATGCTGAAGTAATCATAGTTCCAAAAACTAAAAGACTTAAGCTATTAGGAATTAGTATTAACTATGTATATCAAGTGATTAATGAGGGAAAAGATCTTACATCCAGTCTCATGAGTTACATGAGCAAAGAAAGCTGCAACCTCACGTTTAGTGTCATCGGCCGAAGCACCACTTCCAAATTCAGGATACGAATTGAAAGCATCGAGAAAAGCCTGTCGAGTATAGAAGCCTCTGTTTGGGCAGTCTCCAGTAGCTTTGCTAAGTATTCCACTTAAGAATTGGTCAGTGACTAAGTCAGGCACTGAAGTCTGAGCCATCACATTTTTGGGCAGGGCTATGGCTAGGATTCCTAGAACCAAGAGGGTGGTTAGTACAGTTTTTCTTATGTTAAGGTGAGCCATTTCTGAATAGGATGAAGGGTAAAGAATGAAGAGTTCCAATGAGGCTTTTGCATATTTATAGAGAACCAGATTGAGAAAGAAAAAGTTCACAGCTTCTAGAGGATGCAGATTTCAACAGCCAGGCCAGGGCGTGTTTGATACGGGCTATATAGACTTTGACTTGACTTTAAAGCCATTACTGATTTCCATCCAATCTTTTTTGTACGTCAGAAATTTCCAAAGTCATTGTAGCTTTTCCTCCAATCCATTACATGAACTTGTACTGTTTTACTGGGAATAATCCCAAATCCAAATGATCAAAGTTGTCACCATACCAGTAGGAAATGCAAGTCTTGCCCTGCCTTTCTCCTTTTCCCACCTAGAAAAATCATGCATGACTAGTAGCATATATGCATATATTATTGTGTGTGATTCTTCTATGAAAGTTCCATGTCACAAAGTTCAACAGTTTTCAGGTCAACAATTAAATTTCAAGGAAGATGCTGGTATTACACGTCGATGGAAATATTGGTTGCTGACGAGCGACGATATTCCCTGCTATCTTGCCTTTTTTTTTGGCTTTCTTATGTAAAATGTTCATGGAATATTGAGACTCTAACTAACTTCTAATACATAAATCTTTAAATGGACCTCTAAAAAGTAACATTTAGAAGGGGATGGCTTGAAACTGATGATCATATGTAGAATCTAAAAGTAACAAATACATTTTCTCTTAACTATTTATGAATTTGATCTAATTAGTAAAACCCTAGAAAATGTATCAAAGTTTAATTCATGACATCCAAAGAGACAACGAAAGGCTGGTACTACACATTGATTTGGAAAGTTTGGATGTTACGATATATATACTCAACTATCTTGCCTGTTCTTTTGGATTTCTAATGGAAAAGTTTATGGAATGAGACTACTACTAAATTCAATTTTCTAATTTTATAAATGGACCTCCAAAACTAACATTTAGATGCAGATAGCTTAGAAATGATGATCGTAAATACAGTCCAAAAGTAACAAACACAATTTGCCTTCATTTACTTATGAATTTGATCTAATTAATAGGACAAAAGAATCTAAATTTTGTAATGCATCATCAAAGTTTGATCTCATTATTTCCAAGTCAATAACAACGAAGTAATTCTATCTTGGTTGAGGCTTCAAGCTGCAAGGGAATATGAAACTGTGGTTGTTGCCTAAGTTGCATTCTTCCCCATCCATTTTCGTGTTCTCTTGTTTTCTGGCTTTGATGTACCCTCCTACTCTTTCCAATAAGATATGGTTCTGGCAAGGTGTTACCATTAAGTATCTACACCTTAATATGATGGAGCTGCAACAAACTGTGCACCAGATAATCTAGCTGACTGTTTTTGGACGGAGAATTCAGGTTATCACGCAATTATAGAGCCTTCTCAGTTGCATTTTCTAAAGCTAGATCTCCTTCCTTATCTTCCTTGATAGGAGAAAGCATGGAAAAGTAGATTCCAACTTTTTGTGATCTAGTTTTTGAAGAAACACATTTTTTTTTTTTGGCTAATGATCATATCTGTCTCCTTGGCTCATTGCAAGAACTAGGACTGAAAGAGTGAACTACCATGTATATATATCAACATCTTCTACATATTCACCTTTCAAAAATGAAAATGTTCTGACTTTGTTTCTTTGCTCCATTGGAGATGGATTAATCAAATTCCGGAATTCCATTCCGGAAGCTCAGTCTGATATTCACTTACTCTAGAGGAAATAATATTGAACTTCAATCCATAAATAGCAATGCCAACTCCCTAGAGATGATCAATTCGTTTCATGTAATAAGATATGTGCACTAATTTGCTAAAGCATCTGATACTTTACAGCTTTTGACTTGCAAATTAACCTGATGAGCTAGTTCCAAATTTTCTGACTTTTGAAATTAGAACCAGCACAGGAACTCTTTTGTTCCAAAATGGCCCATCGTTGCTTCAAATTTAATCACCAACCAAGAAGAAAAAGGAAAAGGAGAAAAGGAAGAAATAAACAATAATAATAATTTAGTTGATTGAACTATAAATAACGATACAGAATATATAGAAAGCCTCTAAACAGCAGGAAGTGAGAATCTTCCTACTTCATACAATGAAGTAAGATCTTTATTTACTTTTGGGCAATAGCACTGCCTTATTCAGTCTATTAATAACTCCGATAAGCAAGCTGATCACGAATGTGATGCATCCTAGCAATAAAGGTTATTCCCAGGAGCAACTCCAAACTGGGTGCAATAGTCTCTGTAATAGTCTATTCGAGCTTGAACTTTGGCAGGCTGTTTTCCACCACATTCCAAAGCTCCATTGATTTTGTTAATGGTTGCTCCAAACCCTTGACTCAACACAGATCGAACATTCTCCTTCCAAAACCACAATGCAGTTTTGAAAGAGATAACAGGGTTTGTGGCCACCGTTTCAGGAGAGTTCAGCCCATCAAAATTGTTGCTTCTCCCAGCAAGTCCATAATTGTAATTCCAAGTTAGTTGGAGCGGTCCACGGCCATAGTATTTCTTGCTGGGGTTACATGGATACTGCGGATACTTAGTATCACAGTAAACACCCTTATTAGTCTCTTCTATGAAGCAAAAATCTGCACAAGATAGTAAGAAAAGATTTTCCTCATTAGCTTCATTTGTCCATGTACACATATATATATATTCATACAACTATATACGCAATGCAGCATAACTCGATGCAATGAGGTGAAGAGAAAAAGATCTTACGCCCAGTCTCAAGAGTTGCATGGGCAAAGAAAGCTGCAATCTCACGTTTTGAGTCATCGACCGAACCAGACCTCCCGAATTCAGGATACGAGTTGACAGCGTCAAGAAAAGCCTGTCGCTTAAAGAAGTCCCTGCCGGGGCAGTTGCCAGTGGCCTTGTTGAGTATTCCAGAGAAGAATTGAGGAGTGACTATGCTGGCCACTGAGACACCATTTGAAGGAGATTGGAAACAAGGACCCTGTTGGCAACCTTGCCCACAGTAGTCATTTCCGGTGCCACAGTAGCCATGTCTGCTGCAACACAGGTTCTGGGCACACCCACAACTTTGAGCCATCACATTTTTGGGCAGAGCTCCAGCTAGGAATATCTCTACTAGTACTACCACAATAAGGAGGGTCAGTAGCTCTTTTCTCATACCAAATGCAGCATCCATCGTCTCTAAGTATGGAATTAAGGCTTGATAAGTGAGATATCTGTATCAGATTTTGGATATTAATAACCAAATTGAGTGAGAGAAATGTTCAGAGTTTTTGACTTTTCTTTGTTCTGATCCTTAACTGCTCTTCCTCTGTGTGTCAGTCCAGCAATTTCTGAGGCTATCGTCGCGAGTTCGATCCACTTGCATAGTAGCTTTTAGATTTTTATAGACACGTTAGGCAGATTGTTAATTAGAACCAACAAATGCTGGCCACTTTGTTGGTGAAATAACTATATAGCTTGGCAGGTGAAGTTCAGTAAATGCACTCCTTTGGTTATCAGGTTGCTTTGGTTCGTGACGAAGCATAAATGTTGAAGCCAAAGTTTTTACTAGATCAGTAGAAAATCCAATTCCAATCTCCGTACAAGTGCCGTGCCTTTCTTCCATTTCCCACCTGTAAAAGAGCATATTCTTGTGTATGATTCTTCTCTCTGAAAGTTCCATGACAGTAAGTTCTGCAGTTTTCAGATCATAAATTTTCCTGGCAGATGCTGGTATCATGCATTGATGGAAGGAGATTGCATGGTAAGGAACTGATGTTGACTTGACTTAATGAAAATGTTCGTGGAATGAGACTGCTAATTTCATTATCCTTTTTCTTAGTTGATGGGAATCCAAAAGAAAAAACTAAAGAGAGTGGTTTGAATATGATTATTATAAAGTCCAAAAGTAACACATCACATTTGTCTTAATTATTTATGAATTTCATCGAATTAGTAAAACCCAAGAATCTAATTTAGTAATATATCATTAATAGTGATTTCTTTTTCCCCCTGATATAATACAAACAATCGAGTATCAATTAAAACACACTTTTCTCCAACGAAATATTGTAACTATAATTTATACTCATCATCCAAAATAATCACACGATACACTGCTACAAATGGAAATGAAAATTGCTTAAAAATTTGGAGAAAAAAAAATAAAAAACTCTACATGAGAAACTGGAGGGCAAGATTGCTCTCATATTTTCTAACTCAGTGCACTCACCCCATCAACCACAAAAAAAGTTAATCCTGCTTGGTTGGGGCTTCAAGCTTGCAAGGGAGATATGCAAACTATGACTATTCTTTTGCTTGTCCCTGCAGAATTCTTTCTGTCTGGACTGGTTTTTCCGATGCAACAGCACCAGAGTATTCCATTTACTTTTTCTTGTTTTCTGAATTGGTTGAATTGATCACAATTTCTCCTCATCAGCCTTCTCATTCTTGTACCCTGCTGCCCTCCCACTCCTCCCAATAAGATATGGTTCTGGCAAGGTGTTGCCGTTAAGTATATCTAGACCTTGATAAGATCGAGCTACAAGAAACTCTGCACCAGATCTAGCTGGCTGTTTAGCTAGAGAATTTGGATTGTCACGCAATTGTAGAGCCTTCTCAGTCGCACTTGCTAAAGCAAGATCTCCTTCCTTATCTTCATCATTCTCTGGTTATGCACAATTTCAAAGGTAACTCCACATTGTTAAATGGTATAACAATTTTGCAAAAGCAGTGAAGAAGAATTATTTTCAGTTCAAAATAAAAAAATAAAAAGGGAAAAAAGAAAAGAAAAGAAAAAAGTTAGATCTAGGATATCAGTCTCATTGGCTAACTGCAACAAATAGAACTGAAGGAGAAATAAGTACCTTGAATACCAAAATCTTCTACATATGCACCTTTCAAAAATGAAAACCGTGCTTCTTTTGACTGGTTTCTTGAATCCACTGGAGATGAATTAATCAAATCCCGGAATTCCATTACATAAGCTCCAGTCCACTCACTTCCTCTGTCAGCAGTTAATATTATACTTCATTCAATAAAGAACAATACAATCTCTAGAATTTAAAAGATATTGCAAAAACAAGTAGAGGCTTCAAGACAAGTATATTATATAAACACGGTCTATGAGCAGTAGAAATGATAAAATTAGCTACACTATGTAGAATTTTAGATATCATGATGGATTCTATGTAGTACCTGTTGAACGCTAGCAAGGCTTCAAATGGAGTAATAACTGGAGCTAAGTACTCTTTGCTATCCAGAAGAGCAGTTTGGGCACAAGAGACATAAATGAAAATATCACACTGGCACAAATGAAAATTTATTATTACCACTTTAATATTCTAAATCCCTAACAAAAGAGGCACACAATAGCCTTAGAACTTGCATGTATCAAAATTTACCTCAGGAAAGTTGGCAAGTTTTGCAGGGTTTGGTCTTCCCATAACAAGGGTATATGCTTTTTTACCTGCTGCTGTGATAAGCTCTTTCATCTTATCAATCATATGCAGGTAACCAGCTGCATCAATAGATATGGAATTATAAATACATGCTAAACTTATAATGGTGAAAATTAAAATAAAATAAAATATCAAATGAACGTCAAAAAATTAATACAGAATGGGAAAAGAAAAAGAAAAAAAAAGCCACCATTCAACAAAGATTTCCTTTAGCAAGCTGTGCACAATAAATCCATTCAGACTGACTTACTAGATTTCCAACACAGTGAAAAGCCATGCCTTATTAAAGATGAGAAATGAAGAGTAAATCACTAAAGAAGAAAGATTAAAGGAAATAACATACCTACACCAAGAGTCCCCACCAGAATACCAACAATGTTTGCATCCTTTGCTTTCTCGACCAGGTAATATCTGTTCAAGACATCATCACTCTTTCAGTAAAACAAAATATACATTAACACAAGCAGGTGGTGGATTTTAGAAAGGAGAAAAGAGAAGACTGTTATTTGAGACCATACCTACGCTTAAGAATTCTTCTTTGTTGAGATAAGTCTGTCACCGTGCAATTTTCTGTTGCATCGTATCTGACTAAAACCAATAATACCAGAGTTAAAGAAAGATTTATTAATTTAGAGAAAGAAAGAGAAAGAACTAGCACAAGGACTTGCATATTCAGGAAGCAATTTGGCAAAGGAAAATTAGCTTCATAAAGACAACAAATATCTCAAGCAATATTAACAAACAGAAAAAATTTCATGCAACTTGGCAACTTGTATGCATACCTATTTCACAGCCATTAAACGTAAGTACAACATTTGCAAATGCAGAATTGTCAGAACCAATCCAAAAAAGCAAGTAGTCTTCCATTTTGTGTCCTTCCCGTAATTCCCAGACCAAACCACCAATGCTATATCTATTACCAGCTACTGTCCTGGGACTTTTATCATCAGTGAAGACACTAGATGGTTCCAAGCTCCCATTGGAGATCTTATGAGTTTCTGATGGATTCATGTGTGAACTCATAGTTTCAGCAAATTGGATTTCTAATCCAGAGGTATTAATACGTGCTTCTACCACTTCATCTCTAATATGCTGCATCAAATATGCGTATTCCAGCCCAAAGAGGACCTGCATTTAGATTGAACAAGCTATGTTGAGATTTGGATAGCAGGGATAATAGCCGTGGCTACATTTCAAACGACATTTTTCTTAGTATCAAATCCTACAAGTGGTAAGGAAAAAAGAAGCATGCTTAATGCAAATTTAGTATAGCATAGAATAATAAAAGTCTTTAGCTAATTATCTTACTAGAACAGGTTTGCCGTTTCTCAATGCATGATCTGATAGATTTTTGACACAATTGGACACGCTAATTGAAGCTTTTCCAAAAACAAAGAATGCTGGAAGAGTTGTAGTCCTGCCAAAAATAAAAAAGAAGAGGCTTTTAAGACTATGAAACCAAAATTAATTGTAGCATAATATAAAGAAACAAAATAACTACTTTAAGTTTAAAAAATCATTAAGAAAAAAGAAAGAACTTTATTGGCTGTCAAAACTAAACTTGGTGCCTGAAAAGAATGCAGTTAATTTGGGACAAAACAGTTTCCAGAAACAAAATTTCTCAGATCAATGTCTCATGTGTACAAAAATTCATTCCTTTTTGCTTTTAAACCAACAATCGTTTGGAGCTTTTTAAAAGTCTTACCTTCTCTTCTCTATTTTAAAGAGTATATGCACTTCAGATTGAACAAATTAAAAATAAATAAAAAAGAGACTTAGCTCTCCAAATATAGAGAGTCAAACCACTTTCTAGATAAAAGTTGTCATAAATTTATTTACTGCTATATAATTTTCTATGCAAAATTATAATTAAATTTACTAATTATAAGTTCATATATTATTTTTTTAAATATAGTTAGCTACAGGGGAGGAAAAATTAAAAAGTAAAGGTAAATTATAATTAACTATGAGAAAATACAAGATAAAGAGTAATTGCTATTGGTGTTGGATAGAAAATTTGGTCTATATTTTTCAAAAAAAATTCAAAATGCTTTTTTATTTTGAAAATGTTGTTCTTTAAATAAAAAACACTTGGAGATGCTATTGCTAAAGGTATCGTTAATGAGCACTCACGGACTGAAGCACGTGTGGCCGTAGTGTACGACACAATCAGCATTGACGTGCGACGCTCCGACCTCGTCCGCGCAACAGCTACCGTACGCCGTGTCGGCCATCACAAACAAAGAGACATTTTTTACGTCGCCATTCCGGTCGCTATCGGATTGAGATTCTCTTAGACACCGAAGCTTGTCCCGTAAAACACTCACAACTCTCACCGAGTCCTTTAGAAGCTCGTCTGGGAACTGAAATTTACAAACTTGGGTGGCTCAGTTTCATTCACAAATCAAAACAAAATCGCCCTAAAACTCAGTTTGGCTGCCGAGAAAAATACTCTCTTTTTCTGCCTCATATGTTTTTCCTAAGAAAGCAACAAAGACACAAGAATGGAGGAGGAGAGCTAAGTAATTACCTGTAAAGCGACTCTGGTGAAGCCGCCGCTGCTAATGAACTCGGCGGTCCGAGCAATTTCGTAATATGATTCCAAGTCCATGGTCGAAGAAGTTAGCGAACTAGACAGACAAAAAGCTCCCCGCAACTCTGCTCTGCTAAGTTCTGTTCCTACCGAACTCCAATATAAGAGAAGACAAATTGGGCTTCCCTTAAAGTTGTTGGCCCATAGTTAAAGCCCATAAAACATAGAAGCCCTGATCCGGCTAGCCCAATTACTTTCAAAACCTTAAGCCGACAAGAATAACCAAAGGCCAAGGCGTAGAACTAGAAGGCTCCTTTCCTTCATCTCAGTCTCCGTGAACATCGGAGTGAGGATGAGCACAACCCAGATAAGCGCCTGCCGGCCGACTATCTCTGTCAGAAGTAGAAGTGTGTCTCAGCAGAAGCAGCTTTTTGGGTTAAAACCGTTTAATTTACATATTGCTCCTCCTCCACACCGCCGACTTTGCATTCCCGTTTTGAAGTTCAAGCAGTCTGCAACTGTTTGTTTCGCAAGGTCCGGAAGCGAGAATGAGGTAATGCAAAGCATAATTCTTTATCGGCATGCAATTCTTGTTGATTTTTTCTTTTGGGTCTTTAACGAAAATGGAGGAATTCAATTTTGAAAGCTCAATGAGCTTGTTTGTTTCCAGTTTAATTACTTTTCAGGGTTTTTAACGATGAAAAATTATTCATATTTTCATGATTGTTCTAAAGGAGAGAAATTATTAATTTAAGCCATATTTTTTATCATATTTTTTTTTTCACTGCCAACTTTAAGTTAGACCGTGTTTCAAATAGTATACTATCGATTTTACAAGGCCAAAGAATAAAAATAAATAAATAAATTTATATATATATATATATTGATGACAAACTAGTTTAGAAGACGAAACTTTGTTGTAGTTATAAAAGGTCCTAAATTTGGCATACTGGTTAATCCCAGTTGTCTTTGCAGGGTCTCTTACTAGATTTTTGAATGACGTTGTTTTCTTAAATTTATGATATGTGATATTTGGGGTGCAATAAAGCCTTTGTTGCAGTAATTGGTGCCTTTTAAATAATTCTTATCTAGTTGAAATATGTTTTATTTTTATGTGTGTGAGAGAGAGATTGAACTTTATCACATTTTTTGTGGACTTATTAATGGCAATCAGGGTTCTCCATTGAAAGCTTTTGAGAACTTAATGGGAAAGTTTAAAAAGGATTCGTCAATAGAGGATTTACTACGGCAGCAGATTGAAAAGAAAGAATATTTTCAAGATAGCAGCAGTGGTGGTGGTGGCAGTGGTGGAGGTGGTGGCAGTGGTGGAGGTGGTGGTGGTGCAGATGGCTCTGGTGGATCAGAAGATGAAGGCCTGGCTGGAATCGCTGATGAAACTATTCAAGTGATTTTAGCAACCCTTGGCTTCATTTTTCTGGTAATAGTTTCTCTCCTTCCTTTACAGGAAGTGAATCTAAAGTAGATTGATATGCACAATACTTTAACACGATACTCCTTACCAAACTCTAAGAACAATTAGTTTTTCCTTTTTTTTTTTTTTACTTATTTAAGTATATCATTTTCTTAGAAATTTGAGATGATGGGTAAGGTGCAACATTTCGAAGTTGTTAAAATTAAAATTAACACAAGCAAGCTCAAACTGTACTGGGACAACTGTTTGTGTGCATTCTGATTAAATGAGAATGGTTTTCAACTTCTTAGGTTTTACTGAAATTCCATAACCAATAACCAAAATAGTTGTACTATGATTGGCATGTCCAATTCTGATAAAGAACAAATAAGATACTGCCTATTTCAGGGATGCAACCTGATCTCATTTTGTTTAGGATTTTGGTCATATAGTATGACAAATCTTTCTTCTCCCTGTTTCTCAAGTTCCATTTTTTTATTTGTTTTTGCAACTATGATTGTTCTAGTGGTATGCCCACCAATACATCCATTAAAAGTTTCATGCTTCATGATTTTGTTGCAGTATATTTACATCATCACTGGCGAAGAGCTTACTCTGCTAGCAAAGGACTATATCAAGTATCTCTTTGGAGGAAGTGAGAGTGTTCGCTTAAAAGAAGCCATGTACTACTGGAGAAGGTTCTACAGGAGGCTAACCGAGAAGAAGGAGACTGATAAATATTGGCTGGAAAAAGAAATAATCAATACTCCAACTTGGTGGGATAGCCCAGAAAAGTACCGCAGAATCGCTGGGCCTTATGAAGACTCAAATTCAGATCGGTACTAAGAGTCCTGTTATATTTTTCATGCCTACATTCTTTTAGATTAATTTTTTACCTGTTGTTTCTTGAAGATGGTTTGGATTTTGTCGTAATTTGAGTTATCAAGGTTGTCCATGTTTCTCAGGTTGATAGCATTAAATAAGATATTGCTTCATGTTTTAAAGAGCTCTGTGATAAACCTTGTAGAGGCCTAAGTTATAGGGTTCATAGCCAATGTCAAATTTTGCGCTCTAGACTAATAATAATTCTAGGCTGTTGGATTTAAGGTGTATTTGGTAGGGTTTTAGTATGATGGGAATTCTGAAATAAACCACTAATTAGAGCCCCATGTTTTTGTTTTTTAAATGGAGTGGGATATTGATTGCTACTGTTTGAGAAAATAATAGTTTTCCAACTAGGCTGTCTTAGAGAGTTTGCATGGGACTAACAATGCACCTCCATATATTCTCTTGCGGGTTTGCGCAATTTGTGACTGAGAATGTGATTTGTTATTTAGTGGTAGTGATCAGGAAATTTGAAGTCACACTTCACTCCTTGCAACAAGCTTGTAACGATCTACAATTTTTTTTTTTTTTTTCTGATCGCTTCGAAGATCATTAGATTAATGAATATATTTTTCAATATAAAGTAAATACACTAACATGTCGTAGACTACTATTTGCTTAGAAGTAAAGTATTTAAAGGGAAGATTACAAAATTATTTACTTTCACCTAATGTTTCAATTTCAATTTGTCTTCTAAACAAACAAGTTTAATCTAGAGCAATTTCGATTTGTTGGACCACAGATGAGTTGGGGTAAACGAGAGATGGTGCTTTATGGTCTCAACCCAATTGCAGTGGCGATGGGCCTCTGACTTTGTCAACACGAGCACATTTAATTTGTTCTCGTTACTTCCACTATTGTACACACAAAGCATTAGATAATCAAACGCGTAAAGTAATGTGTAAGGTTGGAAAGTCGAAACATGGAAGATTCATAATTTGTCTTGTATTTCTCGAGTAAATTATACGGGACCGGATCGAACTTGTACGTACACACTTGGAGTTTCTGCATTGGCTTGCTTCTCCTTCCGTGCCATGGATATGACTACAAAAAGGACTATCTCATCCAGATTTTTCCACTTAAAAAGTTAACACAGCTAGCAGAGCCTAACACTAGTCCTTCTCAGAATCATAATGTAAGATATCCAATCCATTGGCTTAACTAGTTCAAGATTAATAATGTAGCTCATGAAGCAACTGATCATCTTCATGTTGGCAGTACTGCTGTTAGCAGCAGAAACAGATGGACAAGACCGGTCGCCTTGGAAGATTGGCTTTTGAGAGCAAGTTTCCTTTCTAAATTTTGTTTGTTTGTTTAGATATACAAGTTCTTTTACTTGTTTATGAATACATTCAAAATGGAACCTTTTTGAACATATTCATGACAA
Source organism: Ochetophila trinervis (assembly GCA_003254975.1). Classification (NCBI taxonomy): domain Eukaryota; kingdom Viridiplantae; phylum Streptophyta; class Magnoliopsida; order Rosales; family Rhamnaceae; genus Ochetophila; species Ochetophila trinervis. The sequence continues at coordinate 61,425 of QANX01001072.1, read as the reverse complement.
GGAGAAAGCAGCAAAGTTATTGTGGAAAATTAGTCTTGAAATAGCAGCTGATACAGCCGGAGTGCTATCTTATCTACACTGTGCAGCTTCAATACCAATCATCCATAAATATGTCAAGCCCTCAAACATGCTTCTTGATAATTACACTGCACAAATTTCTGATTTTGGTTCTTCAAGGTTGGAGGAACTCTTGGAAACTTAGACCCTGAATACTTGCACCCCAACCAATTGACTGAGAAAAGCGATGTCTATAGCTTTGGAGTTGTTCTCGTGGAGCTATACTGACTAGACACAGAGTTCTGTCATCTTATAGGACAGAAGAAGAGAGAAGTCCAGCTAAATATTTCCTATTTTCCATAAAAGAGGGTCAATTGTTTGAAATACTTGAGTCATGTTGCAGAAAAGGCAAATTAGACTCAACTTGGACAAGTGGCTGAGCTTGCAAAAAGGTGCTTGAATGTTAAAGGGGAGGATAGGCCTGCAATGAAAGAAGCAGCAATGGAATAACAAGGAATAAGAAATATAAAGAAGCATCCATGGGTTAATAATTATATGGAAGAGGCTGTACCCTTACTTGGTGAGACACCTAGTGAGAACGAAGATAATAGTAGTAATATTACAAACAATGGCTATGATAGTATAAGCGACCAGCTAATAATGGATTTCAGTGGGAGATGATTGAATCGTGATTGTATGCATCTTAGCTCAACGCCATACAGTAATTTTTTTTCCCCTTCTATCTTTGCTTTCCCTTTTCTTTTTCCTATTTCCAACTCTTTTAGGAGCTTTTTGTTTTCTCAGTATAAGCTCTGTTTGAGTAATATGATTTATTCTGTTAAATGCTAACAGTATAATGGGTTTGCAATATGGAGTAGCGACGAGAAAAGTAATCGTAAACTAAATGCTCATTATTGTCTTATCGTTTTATGAACTTTCAGTCTAGTTTGGAATTTCATTGTCTTTATTTTCAGAAATTACAGACATAAGACTATTTAAGAATTATTTACTTTAGAGAAGGAAAAGTAGCGGGTTGCTTTCTGATCCATATACTCAATTTTGAATTTGGGTCGATACGTATGTGGCCAAATCCCTCCTGCTCTAACCGTAAAGTTTGTTTCAAAAATTATTGGATGCGGTTACCATTCTGCATTTTCAAACGGATCAGTATAGTTAGCATATAAAATACTTTTAGATTAAAGTAAAAAAGTGTAAAAATTTGGATGGCAAAACAAAGTACCTTCAGATTATTTAATTCGTTTGAAGCTGTAGGACTGCACTAAAGCTGAATTCTTCACCTTCCTCAAATATGGCTTCAAGATCTTCAAAGCTTTGCTCCACTCTCAAGTCCTTGCTGACTTTTAGATCTCCCTGCAATATTTAAAAAGAAAAATATATACTAGCACATCATAAGCTCTTTTTGATTCAACAAATACAATGGAATAACTTATTTTGTTCACTTACTACACCTTAAAAGGTATACCATCAACAATATCAAATATATATCAGATGAGCAAGCAAATTTCAAATTCAGAAGTCCCCAAAAAGATTCAATAACTGGTACCTTTTCTACATATTCAGCAACAGTTGAATTTATTATTCTTTTGATGACTTGCTTGAAGACTTTTGAACGTCCAAGTACTTCTAATAGAATATTCTTCGGTATCTGCTAAAAATCAAGCACGAGAGTTGTGACTGTCTGTACCTTTGACGAAACTGAATGTCTAACCATTATATCTATAGTCTATACACATTACTTCTTTCTATTACCCCCCGCCCCGACAAACACACACAAACATGCAAATTCCAATGAGCAATAAGCATATAAATATTTGTCCACATTGAGGTTCCTTTGATGGGTGCAGCACCATGTACTGAACAAAAGATTATACTTGTGCAAAGATAATTCAAAAGAAAAGTAGTATTTTCCCAGGTAGTTTTATGTATCGACAGAACTACTTTGGGTGTCAGTGTATGCATACTCAAGTACATAAAAACTCCACCTAAGAGCCCAACTATTGCAAAAGCCCTGAGAATAATGACTAAATTACATTCAAAAGAAAGAATAAAAATATAAAAAACGTTATGTTGCATATTGCTACCACCAACCACTTCTATACTTTCTGATCACTAAGCTGCATGCATATCTCTCAATCTCCTTGCAGTGGTGATAATAAAAAATGAAATTAACAATTATGTAACCCATGAAGGCCAGTCTAATTCTCTTTGTTTAGCATTGGTTGATCTTTATCACAACTATGTTAACAAATTAATTGTAGCACACAGCAGATAGTAGGAGCAAAAACTTACATTTGGAGTTTTTCCTGGTAGTCCACATTTTGTTTGTAACAGATGGAAAAGCAAAGGGAAGAATATACAGGAAACAATGTGTCAGACTTGTTGAAAGAAGGTTAAAATGGTAGATAACAAACTACTTTTATCTACAAATTTAAGGCAACACATGCTGAAGATTTCCTTTGTACATTTCCAATTGTCTACTTCATTCAAAAACCTCACCTCCTTTAACTCTTCGAAATCCTGGGATTGGCTGGGCTTCCTCAACTATCTTGTCAAAAACTTCATCAAAAATTGTTTGGGTTGTGGCACCAGATACCTCTATGCGTAACTGGGTATAGAATGTATCAATATTACTTGCAATCAAATGGATGATCATATAGACCAATTACACTATTTGCATTAATTTTGTCTATTTTTCAACAAAAAAAGAACAAGAAAATTTATCATCATATTCATTGCACACTGATTATAAACGTCCTTGCCTTATTAACATGTATAATTACCACCTAGAAATTTCATGTTCTCCACATATAACATCAAAAAATACTAAACGTATTTAATATACCTTGAGTTCTCCAGATTCATTGGCAGATTCAGTAGTAACAGAGAAGTTCTCAAACTCAGAAGAAGAAATCTCAACAGCATCTTTGGCACCTGATGTCAGTGTAACATTGTCTAACAGATTGCTTAAAAACAGCTTTAGACAAAAGAAAGAAAAAATAGCAAGACTTGGGAATTGGCACAAGAGAATAATTTAACCTGATAATACCGCAAAGGTAGCAGGAAGAATCTTGCTTCTTCTCCTGCACAATTAAAAAACGAAACAACGAATATAACCAATTCTTACTCGTTTATGACCAAAATAAAACCAACCCTTTTCTTAGAGAATGGCCAAAATTTCTAGTATGCAAATAATTAACATCACCAAAACATAAAATCTATCCATGCTTTTTCTTGCCTTGTGCTTAGCTGTGGAGCAAAATGTCTGGTTTGGTAAGAGGACCATGTTCTTCTCCAACTAAGATTCCGGACTGACCCTTCTACCCTTTGGTTCCCAATCATTATCTGTAAAAGTTAAATTATGCAAGTTATATAAGAACATCACCAGGTTCTGAAAACCACAAAAAATTAGCAACACTGCTTTTGCAGCTAGATAGTAATGCAAGCTTCTTTCTTTAAACAAGAAACGGAAAGGAAAGAGCTTGATTATTACCTTGGGATTCAGAGGAAAGAAGACAGTCTTAACGCTTATTTCCATTATCTCTTCCTCTTCGTCTCTGTCTCAGAGTCTCTGCCACGCCCAGCACCCAAAACGATTCGGGCATAATAGTGTTTCCAACGAATAGGAAGGTAACGACGTCGTTCTGTATATCAGCTTCAGTAAAATAAATAAGGAAAAAGAAAACATCTTTCACTGTACCTTTTACCGTATCTTTACGTCGACGTTTTAGAAGGGATAAGATTCATAAGAACAAGGTGATCCTCCTGAATTTTGGTTCTGAAAACAGAAACCCTTTTGCTTGCTCTTCCAGTGACAGAGCACTATCAGCATGGAGTCAACTATGAGGATGACGATAATTCCTTCGCCATTTCAAAAACTTCGAATTCCTAAAGTAAGAGCCTCTCAGTTTCACCTATTTTTCCCTTTGCTATAGTTAATTGGGTTAGTTAAAAAGTGACCCACTTTAAATTTCTCGTCTTTAAATTTCCCAACTACAGTTTCTTAATTTCTTTATTAGGACCTTACCACACTCTGTTTGTTTTCCGAGAAAAATATTATGAAAAATGCTTTGATACAAATGCTGGTCTGAATAATGAGCTTGTAAATATAGAATCTTTTGAATAACGAATTTGTGGATTTTGGGTGGTGAAGTTGTAATGATATATATTTTGTACAGCAGTTTTGTGTAAGAAGCTACTGGGGTCATGCTGTTACTTGCAGAAACACCACAAGCATCAGGCTTCATAATAATGGACAACAACATATTCTGTTTACTAGGTAATATAAACCGCTTCAATCTCTCTCCTTGGCCTTTTGGATTACAACCATCTTCAATCCACGAAAACGATGGCGTATTCATTGCAACCATCTCAATCCAATACCCAATTTTTGTTCTTTTTATGTTTTGTGGTTCAAATACTGAAGGATTGTTTCTGGGTCGTTGTTTTCTTGAAGTTCCCAAAAGAGAGGTGATGGAAATATGATCAAACCCATATCTGCCGCTGGTTCAGGTGAAGTTACAGTGGTCTCTTTATCTTCTGCAACACTTTTCTTGTTTGGTTGTAATATTGGTTATGCAGGTTTAGAAGCATCCATTGAAGGTCAAAAGGACTCTTTCTTCAAAAAGAAAAAAAGAGGTAAAGAGGTCCCTGTAGTGCCAATAACCGTGGAGAACGCCAAGATAGCTGTAGAGTCTCGAGATAATAGTATGATGCAAGTGAGCTTGCATAACGATTAAAACTCTTGCCATGTTAGAATCTGTGCACTCATTTTTGGCTCGGCCACTAACATGTAGCATGATATTTACCTTAATGGGAGCTAGGAAATTTGACTGTATAAGGATATTTTATTTATTTATCTAATAATATTTAATTGGCAGCTAAGAGTGGACATAACTGGGGACGAAGCCAAGAGAATTTTTGAACAAGTTTTGAGAAATTTAGGCCCCACAGCACCTCCAATTCCAGGATTTGGAAGGCGAAAAAGAGGTAACTAATACGTTGAAGACCCTGCTGGGTTGAGAGTGGTTTAAGCTGATGACTCGTCTTCACTTTCTGCGTTCTTTCTTAAATTTAATCTTATGAATTATTGAGCTGCAAATCTAATATTTCCTTTTCTCTTTTTTTTTTTCATGGCTTGGATCTTCTCACAGGGAAATTATCGGAAGTGAGTGGTTTATGGTCTCACACTTTGTTATAAACTTCTATACCGTTATGATATTGCTGTGCGTTCAATATCTTTGTTTAAGCCACAAGTTACAGGATGATCATTTTTATCCCTCCAATAGCATGATCATGATTTATTCAAAGTTTAATTTGGTGCAAAATATTGATTGTTCCTCATATCTTTTGTTTGCATTTCCTTAGAAGCTGCTTAATTATAAATTTAATTAAAAAGGAAAACTTTTGGGTTTGTGGTTTATCTTATCTATTAGTACTGTTCTTAGATCCCATTGGGCTCCGTCTTGGAAGCGTATGGCCAAGATAGAGTGACAAATTTTACCATTCAGGAGATAGTTAGCTCGACCATTGCTCAATATGTAAAGAAGGTGAGTCTCCATCATTTTCCGTCTCATTCTTTTTTCTAAAATAACAAGTCCAATAAACTTTCCTGATCTTTTCAATACCAGGAAAATCTGAATGTGAAGGGCAACAAAATCAACACAACTCAGTCAGCAGAAGAACTCAAATTGTCGTTTTTTCCAGGAAATGAATTTGGGTTTAATGCTATCATTGAGCTTGAAAATTCAGAAGTGGAGACCCCAAGCTAAATCATATGATCTTGTATTTTAAGGTATTTATCGATGTTATTTTGTTCAAAATGATTCATGGAAGAATATTTGTACAAGTGTACTTTTCATGATAACGTTTTTCAGATTCGAAATATTGATACTCAATTCCAAAACAAGTTAAACAATTCTGAGTTTCTGCCATGTGCAATTCGCTGGAGGATGATTATTTATGTATGAAAGTGATGTTCAATTTATAGTGTGCTGGTCATGATGTTCAGATTATCTGAATTCTTAAGCTTTTATTTTATCTTTTATTTTTCCTTTTGATGTTTGACTTTCTTTGGGTTTCTCAAGGCTAATAGAGCTGCCCATAATTTAGGGTTTTTGGTGGAGCTGCCTCATGTGGATCAATTAATGATCCATGCCCACTCTTTAAAAACCAATGAAATATGTCTATCTTCTAATTCTTTTTACTTTTTCTTTTCTAACATATCTTCGTATCTTTTATTTATTTATTTCTCTTTCATCAAGCTCTCTGGTTTTGAAGAGTTCTTAACATCGAATAGTTAATAGTTTGTACAGTTTTACAACAACAAAAAAATAATTCAATTCAATTTAATTCATACATACACATACTAATTTGTTAAAATAAAAAAAGAAGAAAAAAGTAGAACATTGGATCAACAATAACGGTATGTAGACTAAATATTAGATGTTACAATGTTTTAGATGTCTTGATTTAGTGACAAGGAGATAAATTTCATGGCTTATTAGTGTTTTAGATGTCATGATTTAGTGATAAGGTGATAAATTTCATGGCTTATTAGTTTTTCTTTTTCCTACAAAGTCTCCTTTTCAATTGCAGATCCACTTCCTTCTCCTATTTTGCATTTTTTTTTGTTACCCTCAATATTCCACTTAAATATTATTCCTTTAGGATCATCTGATATAATATAGAAGATCTTTCAAAAAAAAAAATTAAGCCGGCCCTTCATTTTCAACCAGCCCGCCTTTCTCATCTTCACCCCGCCCTCCCATCCCTCCCAGCCTCTATCCTGGGCCAAAAAAATTCAGCTGCAATTTTTTTCATATATTTTTTTGGTTTTTGAAAAAATAAAAAATTTATTAGTTAATTTTTTTTTGGAAGATTTTTGTTTTTTGGGTGAATAAAAGCATTTATATATGGCTGTTTTTGGAAGATTTTTTTTGGCGAAGATTTCCAAAAGAAGAAGAAAAGCATTTTTGCAAAGGTGGATGTTTGTCTTCATTGCATATAAGATCGCCAAAAAGAAGCAAACGGAGTGAAGAAAATGAGAAAAAAAAATTGTGCCGAATCGCAAAGAACAAAAAGAGGAGAGCTTTGTGCTGTTTAATTAATTGATTATTAAATTGATTGTTTTCTTGGCTGAAATTATGAAACATGTTTGAGAAAAAGATGAGAAGAAACGAATAGGGAAGAAAGCTATGCATGCTATTTCTAGAGAGCTGAGAGAAAGAGAGAGTTTAATGAAAGAGAAATGAAGAAAATAAAGAGATGAGAGTATGTTAGGAAAGAAAAAGTAGAAAGAATTGGAGGATGTGCATATTTCATTGATTCTAAAATTGTGGCCATGAATCATTGATTGGTGTCACACGTCGGCAGCTGCACAAAAACTCCCATGATTTATACCAGTGGGCACTGAGGTCCACTTTTTCCACAGATGGGGTTGGTTCTGTTTCTGTGTGATTCTTTTGTGAACTTTGTGATCTAGAGTACTTGTTAATTAAATCCTGATTCTTTGTACCATCCTCATGCTCTATAAAATACAGAAGAGAAGAAGGTACAGTGACTTTATATCACTTTTGAAATTATTTTTATCTTTAGGAAAAATATTCATTTTAACTAGTGTAATTGACGGATACTATACTGGTGCCACTAAAATTCTTCACGTTCTCTGCTCTTTTTTAGACTCGTTTGTAATATAGAGACAAATTACGGTGGACCTACTGCTGTGCTAGATCTTGCAATCAGATACATGCTTAGCAATACTGCAATAAAACTAACTCTTACACCTAAATGACAATTAATCCACTTACACAAGTACTAATTCATTAGATAAGGTTTGATGGTATCGACTATCAAATTAATATTCCCCACCTAGGTAAATAAAGTACAAGTTGCAAATTACTTGATCACCTTGATTGTCCGTAACAAATACTTTCCATCGCAGTGCCCTACTTATTCTGTCGTAATGATCATGGTTTTGCAGTATTTATTAATTGAAGCTACCTAAAAAACAAAAGAAACAGCGTTTCTTGTTCATATTAATATACTAGGTAAAAGTAGGTTTTTGTACGTTTAAGATTAATTACCATCCCTGCTTTAGCTTGCAGGTAGTTTGGTGGGGTCGAATATGGCTAGCTGAAGATCAGCTGTAATCATGATCATGTTGGTGGTGGTAGTGGCCGTGCAACAACAACATGAACCCGCCTGGCTGCATTGCCGAGTGTGGAGGTGTAGCTGAGGGCTGTGCCTTGAACAACCAAACATTTCCCATTCCATGTGAATCCAGCAAATAGCTTCTAAAGCATCACAGTGGATGCGAGTAGCTTTAAAAACCACTAAACAACAACGGATTTCAACATCTGTATTTGCTGTTGAAGAAAAAGACTTCAGTTTATCCACTGCTTATCTACCAATTTTCTAAACGACCAGCTCCCCTTGGTGATTGAGTGGACAGTAACTATTAAGAGTATAGTGGTGCAAATTGAATAACATAAAAGATAATGTTATTCTCTCTTGAAACAATGTTATTTTGTTAAAAGAATTCATGTAACAACCTTTGCACAAGTATACTTACCATGACAACATTTCTCACTCGTCCCATATGCACATACAACTATACACAATTCGTTATGAAGAAATTTTCCTACTTGCAATTTGTAATTCTTGATGAGCTTAGGCCTTTAGTTATATCCACATGCAAAAGGGAATCTTTAAATCAACTGGTTCCAAGCCTCTTCCACAAGGAAAATGCTCTCCTGGTGATTGGATTGGCCGAAAATCCTTCAGCATAAGCACTGATTGCTGCTAGAAGGCTCCCAAATTTCTCCCCATTGTCCTGTATTCATCCAAATCAGCAATGACATGGATTTACATGATCATTCAGCAGCAATGTCATCATGCAGCAAGAAAAACAAACAATGTTGACATTCGCAGATTTTTTATTTATTTATTTATTTTTTAAATAAATTGTAAGTATGCAAAACTCAAGACATTGTTAACTCAACCCCAAGTTATCATGTATGTAACTTTGGTTAAAAATCGCTTCATAGCAATTTCATAACTTTTGGTGTCCATCACGTCTAGTGTGTTGAACTAGGTTTCTAGTCCATGCTGATCCTAATCAGGACACTAATGGTTGGAAACAATTTAACTATCTTAATTACAAAAATTATAGATTCAGTTAAAATTGCACAAACCTCTGGTTTCATGAATATGAGATCTTCAGTAGCAAACGGTACCATGTAGAATGGAAGATCAGAACGTAAAATCACCTGCCATAATTCAAAGTGTGTATAGACATCAAACAATGTTCATTCATGTGTTAAAGAAAGTTATTATTAGCAATATAAATTGGAAGTTTCAATGACAAATTGGTTTCTCAAGCAAAATAAGGAAATAAAATCTGAGAGAGAGAGAGAGAGAGAGGAAACAAAACAAATGTACAAAGGTTCCAAGGCCAAATTAGCTGCACACTACAGAAAGTGTCATAAATTGACAATATTTTGAGGTTACCAAGTTCTTGCTCAAGACAGCTTGATCGGCATTTGCTATCATGGTCTGCATGGAAAAGAAAATATGGCATCCTTAGTCAGTACCCATAACATGATATATTCCAACCAATCATGAGTTGGTTTATAGGTAACTGTATGGCCTTCCCAACCATTACAGTTCTAATTCTTTGTTAAGCTATTCAGTGAATCCAATGAAGTCTATACAAATTAAAGTCAATAAGAACAAAAAAAAAATGCANGTTAAGCTATTCAGTGAATCCAATGAAGTCTATACAAATTAAAATCAATAAGAACAAAAAAAAAATTGCATCAGGTACAAGGAGATATTCAAGCTTAGCAAATTTACTCACCAAAAATAAGACTAGCAGAAAATTGAATCATAGTAATATTTATTAATTCATGAATTTCATAATCCTAGTTCCTACCTTTTTAATACGTTCTTCCTTGATTTCATCAACACATTTCAATAAATTTTCCAATGTACCTGCACATAGAAGTGGGGATGCTTATCCAACACCAACAAGAAAATACAAGTTCCAAAAAGAAAAATCGAATGAAGGGGGGTATATACTGATTAACATACCAAATTTACTTATTAGTTGCACCGCATGAACATGTCCAATTCCTTCCACTCCTGCATTTAATTTAAGTACTCAAGCACCAAACTTTGAAAGCTCAATACAAAATAGGAGGAAAGAAATTACTTAAAAGTACTAAAATTAGCTTTCTTCCAAGCTGAATTCATATATATATACTTGACATATGACATAACATGACTACCCACAGATCCCCCCAACCTAGCTATATAGAGCTTTTCAAGTAGAGGCATTTGATACATTTTTCTCTCTCCAATTGATTCTTCACAAAATGAAGCATCAAGTCTACCTGGGATATTGTCAGCTTTGTCACCCATAAGTGAGATTACATCAACAAACTGAGAAGGCTTCAAATCTCCATATCTTTTAGCAAAATCCTCCATTCCAAATGAAACCATCCTGGGAAAGTAAAACCACATACATCAATGTGTGAAAAAAGAAAAGTAAATACTAAAAGGAAATAGAATTTCGAAAATTAAACTTTGAATGTAACGTCCTAAAACTTAAGTAGTGTTTCGCAAAGTAATTAGAGTTAATTTTGTTTAATAATAGAATTAATAACACTAATGATAGTATAAGGAAAATATTTACTAGTGAAATAACTTTTTTTAGTTTTAAAATTTAATCTAAGAGAAATAAAAAAAAAAAGTTAGATTTAAAATTTGGGATTAGTATCTTTAATTAGAATTAGTGTAAAAAGAAAAAAAAAATGAAAATGAAAGTAAAAATAAAATGAGAAAATAAAAAAAATAAAATAAAAAAGAGCAAATGACCGTTTTGCCCTTAAAGTTTAATGGTTAGGTGTTTTGAGTGAAGAGCAAAATTGGAAAAATGGGGCAAAAATTTGAATTAAACCACCAGCTCCTTCCTCCTCACGCAAACACCAAGCATTTCCACCATTGTTGAGCGGGCCACCATTTTTTAGAGGATAAAATTTTGTATATCTTAAATCTCTTTCAAATCAAGCTTAAAAATAGGTTACCCATAAGTTTTAGAGCCTTTTAAACACTTTGGTAAGGTTTATTTTAATAAAAAACCACTCTAGATGTGAGTTTTGGGGTATTGACCGAAAATAGTTTTCACCGAAAATTGAAAGATTCCGGCCATCTCTCGCCGAAATCTTTGTACCAAAAGCTGCATCTCTCACTCATTTACAAAACCCAAGTGTTAGAATTGAGAATTAGTAAGCTAGGTTAGAGATTTGACAAAAATGACACAAAGGGAATTTTCGAACTTTTAGAGAAATTGTGAAATTTTTGCACCAATTGAAAGTAATCATGTTTTCTATATTTATATTGTATAATGATAAGCCCTTGTATAGAGTTGAAAAATGGAAAATTAGTGAAATTTGTGAATTTTTGAATAAGTTTTGATGAAATTATGGTGATGGATTAGGAGTTGTAAAAGTTAATTATGTATCTGGTTGAGAATTAGTAAGTTTAGTTGGAAAATTTAAGTGTATGAGGATAAAAAAATAAGTTAGAAATTATTTATGATGTATGTTAAGAATAAAAAATTAGGTATTAACCTTTAAAAATCATTTGAGAAAAAAATATAATTAATAAAATTAGGAGAAAAATTACATAAGTGTGAATAGAGGTAATAAAAATGGGTTTTACTTTACATTACTGAATAAAATATGTTGTAATATTATTTTATGTTATTATTAGAGGAATGAACTACTCCAGTTGAATGACAAAGAGCATCCAACCGAGGATAGGCGTCAACGCGACGTTTTTGTGAGTGGAAAACACATATAAATAAATATATATATGTAAATGCATGAATATATACAAAGTTTATATGATTAAAAAATATATTTTTGTGGTTAAAAAGTTTTACAAGTATATATATAGATTGATATATATATATTACTTTGTTATTTTTTTTGGAATAAATATATACATATTTATACATGTGTTTAAAAGAATACTTTAATTATGAATTTAAAATAAACTTTTGTGAATGATTATTTTGTGTAAACTCATAAATGAATGATATCTATGGTTGGTGACTACTTGGGCGATGAATATGCCGCCGAGTAGGGAATTTAACAAAGTTGGTGACTACTTGAGAAATGATTATGTCGCCAAGTAGGGAGGTTAACATTCGATATGGTTGGTGATTACTTATGCAATGAGATATGCCGCCAAGTAGGAAAATTATTTCCTTGGGCGATGATTTATGCCGCCAGATTATTTATGCTTGTGTGATGGTTTATGAAGCCAAGCTGGGATTATGAATTGCATACACGTGTATGAATATATGGACAATAATTTTCACATAAAATGTTATTACCCACTCGGTATATGATGATTTGTTCACATGTCTGTGGCTTTTCACTGGGGATTTAATAGTTAGCTTACCCGTCCGGTATATATATGATGAGTTCATATATATATATGTTCTATGGCTTTTCACTGGAATGTCCCTCATATATTGTATTTTATTGATATGTGTGTTGTTTTATATTTCAAGATACTTTGACATAATTGAAATATATTAATTATGCTATATATATATAAATATTTTGAAATTTGGAAAATATAATTAATTTCAAAGAGTGTTGCATGCATAGATAAATTTTTATATATACGTTATGTATGGAAGAAAATATTATTTTCCTATTTAGTTTCTATTCACTGAGTATACAAATACTCATCTCTCATTCAATTTCTAAAAATATTTCAGGTAGTTCTTGGATTTTTAGCTTTGCTACTGTTACTAGTAAGCGTCGGAGCAGCGAGTTAGAGGTAGTAGCAGCGAGATTAGATTGTACTAGTTTACGGGCTAATTGTGTATTAAATGATAGTATGATAGAAATATATTTTGTAATTACAGTTTCGTAATTATGTAGGAGATTGTGTATATCAATGTATTACTGTAAAATTTCTTGAATTATGGTAGAATTTGATGAACTGATTTGTTGTGGAATTATTTTCTGAACTTGCACATACATGTAATTAATGTGGAAAATATTACAAATACAGACAAAACTCTGCCAAAATTTCTATTAAATTTTCTAGCATCTAGGAGTTTGAGTTGTGGAATTGATATTTATGGTGGTTGTTGACTGCTTAGGGACTTAATCACCGTGATTAAGTCCTACAGGCAAGACTTGGGTAGAGCGGATCCTATCATTGAAACCTTTGATTTTCAGCCCTTATCATGAAATTTTTCTTTTATTATTATTATTATTTTTTGCAGTAATGATATGCTTCAATGATGAAAAAAAAAAATTCAGCATACAAGATTTACAAAGGCTTTATGCAATGTCCTAGTAGAGATAGAGAGATGCCAAGTATATAAGAGTCACAATGCATCAGAAAGGCATACATACTCAAGGCCACGTGGAGCAATTCGTAAAAGCCGCAATGATGGCGATAATATCTGAAAAAAGTCTTTGTCCGGGGAGACAACTCGTACCTGTCATATTAAAAAAAAAAAAAAAAAGTGTGACTAAGTAGAAGAAAAAGAACATATAGCATTTCTTTTATGTAAACCACATTTTTACATCCCATAGTAGCTCTTTGAGTGCATATTGAGTTTATATGTTTAGTTTCACAAATTTTCATTGCTAAAATCTGATTAAACAGCCATGATTACATGACAGTCTTTGGTTCTCGAGGGTTTCGCACAGGTTACATGCATTTCTATTACTTATTTGTTCATCAAATCTGCTACAAAGCCAACCAATGGCCATTTTTAAAGTCCAGCAGACATAGAGAGCACTAATGCTCCAAAAGAAACTAATCAAGTATTGACTGAATGTTAAACAACTAAAAATAACACCTGGGCTTCTAAATTCATGTAATCTGCAGTACAAATACATATGATAATGCATTTAATAAAATAATTCTTTTTGAAGAGAGAGAAANAAAAAAAAAAAAAAAAAAAAAAAAAAAAAAAGAGCTAAAGAACCAAAAGGTTATAATTTCAAAGCGGTGATAAACAAATATTGACAATAAATTTTAGCATTCTACTTTCCTTCACATGTATAGCATACCTTGTAGCCAGCATCAACACTTCTTAAAGCCAATGTTCCAATAACATCGTCAGCTTCCACGCCTGGTACCTGCTTGTGAATATATGGATCAATCACCATTCACAACCAGGGTCAACTAGTCATAAAAATTTGTGAATATAACTCTTACCTCAATCACCTTAATGGACATAGCCTTAATGGATGCCTTTAAGTATTGAAGTCCCTGAACAATGGTATCAGGTGTTGGGGGCCGATTGCTCTTGTATGAAGGGTATAGAGTATGGCGAAAATTCCGTCCTTGAAAAACAAAATTAAAGCACATATATGACAAGTCATTAATGCAGGAGGAATAACTAACAATTTAACACACCTGTTTTGGATGTAACTTCCCATATTCTCTTTATACAAAAAGAAGAATAACTTATTCAATTTCAGAAATGTCCTCTAGGAAGGCGAGTATTGGATTTATCAGGGACACAAGAAAAATAAGGAAAAGAAATAGACAATAGCTGATGATTTAGCAGAAAATATGACCGTCATAGAGAAGTATATGATAGAAAAGAACTTGAGATTTCGAAATAACATGGCAAACTTAAGGTTCTAAATAACATGGCACTAAGGAATATTCTTATTTTCGTAACTCAACATGGCCTACTTTCTCAACGTCAACTACGAAAAAACTAAAATTATGGGGGGGCAGGGGGAACATACCTTTTGCCATAAAACTTTCTTTGGATGAAATAGAAGTTTGACCAAATGGGACTCCTGAAAAGAGAGGTCTGTCTTATCAAAAATTGGCTTGAAACCACAGCCAACAGGTCCGCATACCAAACTACCCAATAACTCGGAAATTAATTTAGTGAGTAGGAATAGGTGAACTAGATAAGAGAGCTAAACATCTTTACAATGTTATACTATATGGGAGTTACTCAACTTTGAAATTAAGCTTCATATCCTTTTGTGCAATAACAGCAAGTGACTCGAAATAAGAATGAAGATGAATTGAACTGGGAATGAAAAGAAAAAACAGAGTCTATCGATGAGTACAAGACACTAAAGCACACACCAATATATGCATGTTTGTGCGCATGAGAGGGAGAGAGACAGAAATGAAGAACATGAATATAAATTTATAATTTTACATTAGGATTCTTATTGGGGGTGGCTCAATGGGTATTTGTCCATTGATGTTATAAAGTAAAAAATAATAATAATAATAATAATAATAATAATAATAATAATAATAGTAATAAAAAAAATTAAAAAAAGTTCTTCCATTCTAGTACATTAATATTTGAGCTAAAGTAGGACTATACTAGAAACTGAGACAATGTACAAAACATTAAGGAGGCAGTTTTAAGCATTTGGCGTATTCAAGGTATTCTAAGCATTTAAACAGTTTTTCAATTGTTGACTCAACCACAAATTTGCTAAATACATGAAGATAACCAAATCCAGAGCTGTATTTAATTTGGAAAAGTTAGGTGACTTGGGTCAGTCTATGCAATATCTCCAGTTTACTACACTGGATAAAATTAACGTTGTACAGACACTCCAAGACAATAATATTCAAATCTATTGAAATTCAAAACCACACAAGAAGAGAATTTTATTATGTACAAGTGTTAAAATAATGAATAGATAGATAACAAGTATAGAGAACATTTAAGTATATCAAGTAGAAACTGACAGACATTATATATCTCACCATCATGGTCAAACACCACCTGCATGAAAGGATAAAAGGAAGAAAAGGTTCATGAGCTACAGTATCTGCCTAAAATCTAGGAATACAAAACAGGAAAAAAAAAAAAAGGGGGCGGGGGGGGGGTGGTTGGATCATGAAGACAAAAATATTTTTTAGAGAAAAAGCATGGAGAACCTAGCATACCAAGCAAGGTCTGGCAACTGTGTTTTATTCACTATATCCACATTTTAAGCTATGCTTAATAACATATTGGACCACATAAATTAAGAAACATGGTAATCAATTGAAGGTTGACTTATACAGTAGAGTACACCAAGCAGAATGAAATTAGGCAAGTCCATTCAACTAAAAACCATAATAAGGAAATGCACATACACACTGAGATCATTAAATGATACAAGGCTGATTTTTATACGATAACACTGAAAATTCATATACAGTAGAAAAGAATCATACCGCCACATGGGAAGGGATAAATTCCAGAACATCAATTATCTGCAAGGATAGAACTAAAATATAAATATCCTTGGACTTAGAAGTCCAAATCAAAGAAGAGATAAAAGAAGTTAATTTGTGACTAATAAAGCAAAGGTGAATCTTATATAAAATGAATTGGTAGACGACATAGACATAAAAGGGAAGCATATAAATTCATTTTACCACTAATCAGTTTAAAGAGAATAGCAGAAAAAGAAAATAAAACAAAAAATGATAAATAAAAAAAATCTAATTATAATAAAAAATCAAAAATAAAATAAAATAAAAAAACCTGTAAACTTGGACATACTTACAAGAGATAGAGCAGAAAATATAGTAAGAGCCCAATCGCCATTACCATCAGCATGTGTTAGATGGCCATGGTGCAGCTTTGCTATTCTCAAGAAAATAGATAAATCAAACTATTAGTGGGCTACACTATCAAGGAACAGAAAACAACCAAAATACGCAAATGTTGCAAGCACTACACTCATAGTAGCTATCAGTAAATAATAAAGTATAACATACCTAAAAGTTTGTAGTATGCTCTATAAATGATAGCTGTGCCATCAATTAGCATTACTCTACCATCTGAAGGTTGATTATTCACTGTTTTTTCTTGAAGCTTGACTGAACTATGCAGTGCATCTTGATGAAGTATCCTTTGACTTTGAGAAGAAATCACTGCATTGTCTTCCTCACAAACAACTCCAGGTAAACCCGAATTTAGACTGTTGGAAATAATACAATAGCCCTGAGCAATAAACCAGAAACAAATTAATGTAAAGGAATAATTTTATAAACACCATGTTTATCAGGTATTCTGAAAAGTGGAAACTCGCACAAAAATCACTCCTTTCACATCCGCATTTACCGTATTAAGCAATTATGAAGCCATTTCAAAGTCCTCTCGTGTGTAAGAAACCCGCTCAATAACACAGGATAGTAAATTCCATTAAAAAAACACACAGGACAGTAATTGGCACTTACTCGTGCAGAATAACTATAATTAACAGAAACGGGCTAACGAGATGGGAATACACAATATCTTATAATCATCAGGCTATAATTCCATCTAATACCATATTAATAGTTAATGACAAAACCTTAAACTATTAACAAGTCGGTCCGAGTATGCATATTGAGGTAAGCCGTAGTAGTAGTTTCAACACAATTAAAATTTGTGTTTTTATACATTATCCTTAATTATTTTCAAAATAAGCGTCGACCAAAGTGCATAAGTTCACTCTCCTCACTAGAGCACATAAAAAATTTGATCGCAGAAACCCCAAATTTAAATTTTTAGGGTCCAAAACATACATTTTGGGTAGTTTTATGTTACCTTTCTGGAAAAACGGAGGGAAGCACGAAGCAGGTTGGGTCTCTTTAAGTAGCAAAAGTTGTATCCGACTCCATGAGTGGTTGATAAGCTCGTCCCGAAGATTCTGAAACATCTCCAAAGAGAAGGAAAGTGTAGCTGCGAACACTGATAGCAAGCCATGAATTCATAGCAGCATTCCTTTTTCTTGAATTTAGCAGCTTTTTTCAGTGGCTGATTTTCTTCATCCGACAAAGACGACAAGTTTTTAGACACGCCAGCGTAGCCCAATATTTTTGGGCCGGACTTGGGCCTGGGTAAAGATCCAGCCCAACTTACCCTCTAAACCCTAATTCTGTTTCTATTCCCAATCAGCACAGGGTTTAACAAAACGCAGGCAATTTCCATTCCCGCGACAAGCTCACTGCCGTTGCTGTATTCGACGCTCGTTTATCAGTTTTGTTAACGGGAAAGTTAAAGACTTGAGCTTATTGAAGACTCATATAGTAGCAAAGCAATCATCTTTTTCCAACTTCGAAGGCTGTGAAGGAGATGGGTAAAAGAGGAAAGAGTCAGAGGAAGGGCAATGGAAACTCTAAGAGAAAGCGTGTCGATGAGGGCAACAGCTCCTTCGATGAAAACATGGATGACGAAATTGATGCTTGTACGTTCATTGGCTGGCGGGGAATTTTTTTTTTTTTTTTTNTTTTTTTTTTTTTTTTTTTTTTGTGTAGTTCGTTAATTGGAATATATTTTGATGGCCGTTTATTGAGCTCGAGCTCCCAAATTTTTTTGAGCTGATGGGTTGTGATTTATTAATGTTTAAGTTCACAAGCAAAAGGATTTGGTGCCGCTGAATGTGAATGAAGACGAGGAGGAATCAGACGATGATATCGAGCAACCTGTCTTTAATGTTGAGGTTTTCCCTTGTCGCCTTGGTTTTATGTCTTCAAGTTAGAGGGATTTCCAATCAACTTTAGCTTGTAGATGAGGGAATTATTTGTTTGATTAAGAGGTGTCTACTTTATGTGCTTTAGGACATGTTTTTTTTCTAAAAATCGTCCTGACTTTTTTCCTCTAATTGCCACTTGTTATCTATTAATAAAGTTGGGAATGAATACTCGAGAGTAATTCTGTGCTTTTGCAAAAAGGAGTTATGTTGTTTGGTGAACTTTGAAGTACAGATTTTGGATATTTGTTATGAGCTTCTTCTTTTTGTGATTTTCACCTCTTTCTGTTGCACTACAGTTATGTTAATACGTTAACGCGATTCCTTAATGTTACTGCTGAAATATTGTGCAGGATGTTAATGATGATGATGATGATGATGACGATGAGGACGATGACACCCGAGATAATGCTTTTGCTAAGAAAAGTAAGGAAGATGGTTTAAAATATGTTTTCTTATATATTTGTCTTCGAGAACCACTCATTCTTATGATTCGTTTTGGCTTTTAGAAGCTAAGGGAGCATTTGGTTGAACATGCACTTTGGATTATTGATCATTACATATCACTGCAGTTGCTAGGCAACAAAAATTCTTGCAGGCAAAGTTTGGTGGAGTTGAGGATGAATTGCTTGATTATAATGATGAAGAAGAGGAAAAGGAAGAAGAAAAGAGAGTATGGGGCGGAAGGAAGCACCAATATTATGATGCTGATAATCGTGATTATGAGGTGAGGATTTATATTTTAATTATAAAAGTGCCCATTCTCTAAATATTTTGTTTAACATCTTTGTTGTGTATAAACCACTGTGTTACTTACTGGTGATTATATTATGGATATTTTTATATTTTTCTTTTTTATGCAATGATCTCTACACTACTGAAACCTAAGCTACATAAGATGTTTCTTTAACATTTATTTATTTATTTTTTTCATTTTTGGTGAAGCTACAATCAAGTGATGATGAGTCTGCTGAAGAAGAGGAGGCAGAAGTAATAAGGTTACAGAAGGAACATGCAAAATCTTTATCTATGGAAGACTTTGGTCTTGAAGATACTAGTGAAGATGAGAGTGACAGGGAATTAACAATAGAGGTGAGGATTACAAACTAAGTTGTCACATTGATTGTCATAGTGAACTCTATATCCTTTTACATGAATAGTAACCAAATTTGTTCACTTTGACAGGAGATTTCAGCTAAAGGAAAAAGAAAAAAACAGTCTCCAATGGAAAAGGAAGTGGCAGATGAGATGGCTACAGTTTATGAGCAGGTCAAGAAAGATTTAAGTACTCTACCAAGGGAGAAAGTAATGGATGTTTTATTCAGGTAAGGTTCTTGTTATTCATTCTTTGAGTTTGATCAGGGGGTTTCTATATCTTTATTATATATTATATATCTTCTCTTCTACCTTTCTTGCTTGAATTTCTTGACAGAATTATGTTTATGATATTAAGATGGATAAGGAATACTAAGTAGAGTGAAAATATATATTAGTTTGTGCTGGCTTTGATTCTCCAAACCTAGTCCACTTTATATTTTATGAAACTGTGGCTGTCCGATTGCAAATGTACACCCCTTTTTATTTACTCTGTGTGTTTCTAATGCTTCTGCCTACTTAATCGACAATTTATCCCTGCAGCTCTGCACCAGAGTTAGTTGGTTTGCTCTCAGATTTGAATGATGCTACTGAGCTGCTTGAAAGAAAAGTTAATCCCTTTTTAAACAAGGTATTTTTTTGTTCTGTCGACTTTAATTATCCAATTGAAAGGTTAATTCGTGCATGATGCACCACTTTACTGGCAGTGATAAAAAAATTTGGGGCTTATAGGTTCGCCTTGTCAATCCTTTTCAAGGAAGACATTATTGTGAAAATGGAGTTTGTTTTTAATGTTCATTTGTGGCTTGCATTATTTCTTCTTTTTAGGTTTCTTGATGTATCCAATTTTGATTAGCACTTTAATTATCCAATTGAATGGTTAATTCGTGCATGATGAACCACTTTACTGGAAAGGATAAAATTGTTTGGTCTTATAGGTTCACCTTGTCAGTCCTTTTCAAGGAAGACATTTTTGTTAATATGGACTTTGTTTTTAATGTTTATTGGTGGCATGCATTATATCTTCACTTCAGATTTGATGATAGATCCTTTTGGGTGTTTAGATGATTCGCACGTTCATTTCTCAAAATTATTTATGCTTCATATGATGCTTGTAAAAACGTTTGTGCATTATGTGGAATTTTTTATGTTATTATTTAGCTTGTTTCCAACTTCCAAATATAATATGCTCGACTTGTAAAACTTGAGCCATTACTCCTTATGAATTATACTGTCATGTCATTTTTGTGTTTTGCTTTTTATTCCTGTTCTGTTTCCATTAGTCGTTGTAATGTTTCCTTGTGATTTAAAGGTTAAGAATGGGGAGATCATGGTAGAAGGAGGAATTCGCTATTTGGAGCTATATCAACCTCTTCTACTGTTGTATTGCCAAGCAATAACATTCTATCTTCTTCTCAAATCTGAAATGGAGAACGTCCGTGATCATCCTGTACTAGCTCGCCTTGTAGAGATTAAGAGCTTATTGGATAAGGTTGTTCCCCATTCTCTCCTTCTCCCAAAAGCAGTTGTGCATAAAGTTTATTACTGTTTTTCCAAAGTCAGGCCTAGATTAATATGAATTTTACTTGACAGATGAGACAGCTTGATGGGAATCTTCCAATGAAGCTTGAGGAGATCCTTAACAAGAGTAATGTAGTGGAAACATTAGTGAAATATCGTAAAGAGAATGCTAAATCAGCATCTTATTCATTTGGGGATGATCACAGGCCCTCTCATGTCTCAGCTGGAACCCAAGAAGCAATTGTGGTAGTGATTACTTTAGTCTAATCTTTAGTAGTGAATATTAGGTTTTTGCTTTGTTCCTTCTAAATTATGATATGTTGGATGCTAAATTTTTATGTGACATTGCATTTGGATGCCTAATTCATTTTCATTACTTATGATTATGAAGAGTGTGTAGTTTTTAAGAATTTATGCATTTGGCTAAGAATTCTATGCAGTTACTTTTAGAGGAATTGTTAGTGTACAGTTCCGTCCCCAATTACTTTTTACTGATACTTTAGGGTGACTGGATTTTCTTTTTGTACTGCAGATCCATAACAGTGATGATGTGGTAAAGGTGGAGTTATTGAAGGACAATGAGAGAAAGACAGAAAAGCTCATACATCAGGTAGACATGAAAAATCATCCTGCATGCTTTGGGTTCTGTATTCTAATCTCTTTCCTCTTTGTATGTTTTTAATATCCTGGCGATTTATGGGTTCTAGAAAATTATAATTTTCTCTGATGCAGACATAATTTTTTGTGACAGAATGATAAAGTAGGTGTACAGAGTATGAAAATGTTAAAGGTTAGAGCTGATCTTGAGGAAAAATTGAAGCAGAAGGGTCTTCTTGGATCCATTACTCCAAAAACTGATAAAGCCAAGAAAATTATGAAACCTTTAAACAGGTATTGCTTTGCTCCTATACTTTTTGGTTTATGCTATTGTTGCTATGTGATTCTAATTCAGCCAACTTGAAGATGAATAGGGAGCTTGAGACATATGATGACTTTGATGATGATGCTGTAAATGTTAAGGGGACCATCCCTGTCTTGAGCAATGGCCATGCATGTTCATTGAGCTCAAGCAAACTTTCACACCTCATAGCTTCTAATCCGAACAAGCTTAAGGTATCAAACTCCGATGTCAACTTTCTCTATTTAAGCTTTTAAACTTGTTTTATGGTCAATATAGACCTTTGCCCTTCATGCCTTCTTGAAATGACTTAATACAACAATCAGTCCTAATTGATACTTTCCTGCCTTAACTTCATATGATTTGGCTATTGATAATGCCAGAATTACATGGCGAGTCGAATATAACATTAGCTGTCCAGTTATTTGATAATATGTCATATGTGAACCTTGTCATATGCTTAGACATTTTTTTTTCCCTAGTAAAATTTGAATGCCAACTCTTTTCCTTCTCTTTTGTAAGGTGGTTTCTGGTGATGACGATTTACCAAAGAAGGATGATATTGGAGAAAAACGTAGGAAACATGAGCTGCAAGTATTGGCAAGAGCTGGTGTCGAGTCTGAGGATGGTGCTGGATATGATATTGACGCTGCTGAATCTAATGAGGATGTTGAGATGGATGAGGATGATGAGACAGAAGATTCAGAAGATGAATTTTACAAACAAGTTAAACAACAGAGAGCTGCAAAACTTGCTGCAAAAGCTGAGATTCATTCGAGGTGTGTAACTGCAATATCTTATAGACCTCGTTCGTGGTTTTTCTATGTATGAATGCATCGCCTAGTGCATGTATTGGTCTTGCATGGGGGAGAGCATGTCTTTTTGTCATTGTTGTTGTTGGAAGCATGGAAGTAAACCATTGAATAATCTGGCTTTGCTACACACCAGAATTTATTCTCTATCATTCTCAATCTATGATTTGCTTCCTCAGGAATCCAGCAGTACCGTCTATACCTGAAACTGTTGATGGGAAGCGTCTTATTACTTATCAGGTGATTAAACCACCATTTTACCTGTTCACTTGGTCTTCTTGTCGATTCTCTGTTGATACTGACTTTATTTTTCCTGCCAACTTACTCCAGATGGAGAAGAACAGAGGTCTTACACGAGCCCGCAAAAAGCTTACAAAGAATCCAAGAAAGAAGTACAAGGTAAATTTCCACCAGAAGAGTTTTATACCTTCTACTTGGCAAACCACTTGACTTGTGAATTTATCAGCTCACATCTCTCTCTCTCTCTCTCTCTTGTGTGCAGTTGAAGCATAAGAAGGCAGTAGAGCGTCGGAAAGGGCAGGTACGGGAAGTCAAGAAGCCTACCGGTCACTATAGTGGGGAAGCCACTGGTATCAATGCAGGAATCAGTCGGAGCGTCAGATTCAAGAACTAGAAGTTATTTGGGCCTATATTTCTGCTTGCTGTTTTTTGTTTTTGTAATATGTCAAAAAATACTAAATTTGGTAGTCAATTTTATTGTTTTTTTTTTTTCCAAAATGTTCATAAAGTAATTGATTTCTATACTAGACGATGCCCAAATTTGAGGCTTTCTTCATTCATCTGTTGAAACCATAATTCATAAAAAAAAAAAAAAACAAAAAATGATACATGTTATATGTATATATATATATATATTCTGATTTTTTCCCCATTGAACTATAGTCCACCAAACAAAATAAAAATTTACGGGTATTATTTAAAATTATTTGTGATTATACCCCATGATAGACTGTTCCAATTACAAGAGAGAAGGCCGCGCATTGCCCAACCTGCATATCCAATCCCACAGTACTCTCTTTTTCAAAATTCACTCAATCCTGGGATGGGCATTTTGACCGGAAAAATTAACCAAACCGGTTCAACTGAACTGAACTGTATGTTTAATGGTGATTCGGTCATTTCAGAGGTAATACGCAGTTCGATTCAGTGGTCGGTTACTGTGCAATTTCTTTGCTGAATCGACCGAAACGAACTGTCTAACACACCTCCACTTACGATCATGCCACATCACCTTTGTGATAAACCCTCGGCTGTCAAGTTTTCCGAAATTGCCCCTAGTATCTGATAAGGAAAACCCTAAATCACATTCCTAATCCTAACTTTGTCGCCTCCTTTCTCTTCCTGTCTCAGACTTCTCAGCCAGTAAAGTAGACTAACCAAAACCACCGGCGTCTCAGCTCATGACCACCGTCCACCGGCGTCTTCTTCCATCCTCGACTTATCTTATCAGTATTGACAAGTAAGAACCCTAAAATCATATTGGGTCTTCTCGACTTGTCGCCGCCTCTCCCGCCCACCCCCTCTGTACGCGACCTCTCACTTGTGCCTTCATTCTCCTCTCACTGTTGGCGAACCAGCAGCCGTGGTAATTCTATCTCCCTCTTTCCTTGCTCATTTGCTACGAAACCCTTTCATTTGTTAGACTTAGGACGAAGCTGGAAAGCCCTCTTTACAAACCTCAATTTTTATTATTATTATTATTTTTGTTTAAATGATCTTTAATATCAAAAGGACAGTTTGTTTTGGTTTTGGTTTTATTAAATATTTGATTTTTTTCGAATGAAGCAAAATCTGGAATAAACCATGCGCTTATATTATATATACATAATGAAAATGAGTGTCATGGGTGTCCTGCTAGTTATTCTAGAGTGAGCTTTTTTTAACTGGAGTTATATGATTGGATTTTCTGGGACTGTGGTTGATTTATATTAGAGAAATTTTACAACTTTTTTTGTATGGTTTTATATGAACATAAATATTATTGTATAGCTTGAACAAACATTCTCATTGCTGTGTTAATAGTCATTGTATAACTTCACTGATCTCAGATGGCTCTGAGAGGCGTTTGGCAGCTTCAAAAATTGATAGTGAACTATTGTGACTGGGGAGGAAGTAGTAGGGGCATCAGGTATTTTCTATTTGTATATACAATTATTAATTCTGTTGGTTGTGAATTATTTACTAAGATATAAAATTATTGGTCCTACTGGCTCCTGTCAAATTCAGTGCAGAATATCAATGAGTGCTGGCTTATTTCCTTGGTTCTTTCATGTTATTCTTAATAAAAGTGTAAGACTTTTAGGAAAAATGACGACCTTTTTTTTTGGCCCAAGGATGATTAGTGTATATGTTTCTTTTCTTCTTTAATTTGTTTCCAATATTATTGTACAAGTACTTGGCCTAGATATGCTAGCTGATTTAGGATGGGTTCAGACATGTTAATGTTTCAGAAACGTAATTACTTGAAGTTTTTAATACTGTTCATATTATGGCATTGTACTTCACATTTTATATGCTGCTTGAAGTGGGATGGCATTTTAGCCTCTACTCAGGCAGTTTGATGATTGATGTATATAAGGTTTGTATGTTATGATGACCTTGTTATGCATCTTACTGTAGCCAAAAGCTTATCAAAACTTTATTTTTAATATATATACAATTCATGGATAAGCATTTGAAGGTTAAATGTAGTGCTTCACTTTTTCGTCTTTTTTTTTTTTTTTAATCTTTAATTGATGATTATAGCATATAACATATTAGGGCATTTATGGAGGTGCATCTGCCAGCATTTAAGGAGAAGAATCCTCAGCTAGAGGTGGTTACTGAACTCATTCGCGGTCAGCATCCACATTTGAAGGGCTTCTACAGTGAGACTTTCTTCCGTTTTCTCCCTCTTTCATTCTCCCTCTTTTACACAGACATTTGTACTGTGTGATTGCATTGCAAAAGATTTAATTCAAACTTTTTAGTGAATTTTTCATTCTGCCAAATGCACAGAGAACAAAAGCCAAAGGGTGATATGTGTGAAAAATATGGATCCAGATGAGGTTCTTCAATATGCAACAACACTAAGAAATGCGTTGGGAAGAAAGGTGGTGAAACTGAAGACCAGGCATGTGACCAAACACCCTAGCGTGCAAGGTACATGGACAACGGAAGTGAAATTTTGAGGTTAAAGAAACAAATAATTTGGTTTCATTTATCATCAATGAGTCTTTATTGTAACCTTGAACAGTTTCCCTTTTGATCGCCGAGTTGATAATGTTTAACCTGGCGCATTTGAGAAGTGCATATCACATTTGTACTCGTAATTTTTTTTTAACGTTTTTTCTTTATGTTCAACTTGATAATCTTCTATCTAAAACTTGATAGTTATGTTCATATTCTAATGAAGAAGGTAAATAACGTTTTAAGAGAGAAAAAAAAATGTACACATGCATATATATATATATATAGAGAGAGAGAGATAGAGAGAGAGAGAGTTAGGCCAACTATTTGAGCAATTTACTCTTTTATTGGATTTACAGTCAAATTGAAGCAAAAAAACATGCAAGTTATGAATTTGAACGATCCTGTTTTATCATTCATGGTCTAAATAAAGAGCAATATGAGTTGTCTCAATTAAAAGCCAATATTGTCAAGTTTAAATTATTTCTATCTATATATGCGTTACTTTAAAAGATAACATTCATATGCCCTCTTGCCATTTGTAATCATTTTTAACTTGCAAATTATCACCAAAGAAGTACACGTGCTCCAAAAAATTTTCTTACAGATAGCTAACAGTCTCGTAGCTTTTGAGAAATAATTTTGCACTCAAAACCTCGCAAAGCATTTGTAATTGAAAGCTTGGTTTACTCTTTGGTCCCTGCACTTTTTCACGTACTATCAAGAGCACTCAACATTACTTCTGCTTTTAATCAAGAACCATTGGCAGAATCTGAACAATCGGCAGCCTTTTTCTCCTTTTGTTTCTCCCTTTTCTTCTTGTTTCTCAATGCATTCTTGCTCATTGTTCTAAATCAAATTAAACATTATACAATCAATTAACAAGAGAATACACATTATGGCAATTCAATTTTAATTTTGAGGTTTACTTACTCAGAAGGGCTTTGTCCAAAGAGCTGCCATGAAAATCATAAAAATTATCAGAACCTAAACCAAAACTCCTTGACCATATATAAAAAATAAAAAAAAGCTATCAAAACTATGTTATAATTTATATATGACTCAAGTCCAGTGGCCAAAAAAATTTACTTGAACCATTACTAAAGTCATCAGAAGAAACTAATTTCCATTGTCGAGAGAAAAGAAAAGAAGACTCATTTAATGTATAAATAACAAGATACATGATTTCTACACATGCACATGCTCAAGTGAAAATGCAACTTTTAATGACCTACAAACATTCTCATGCATGAAGGTAAGTTGCTTTAATATGAGCCTTACAATTACTTAGGAATAAAACACAAAAACATATAAACCATGCACACCTCTGCCTGAACAGCAGCAGCATTCTTAGCATGTGGGGGCCGATAAGCAGCAGGTTTCAGAGCAGGAGGGTTACTGGGTGTACTTTTCGCTGATGCCTGAGAAGATTTTGACCTTTCTCCTGGTAAATTATCCAGATTCTTTAATTTAAAAACTCATAAAAAATATTAAAAGTCAAAAAAGTGTCAAAATAGTAAGATACCAGACCTTGCGGTTTGGTTTCTTCAACCCTTAATGAGTCAATAGACTTGATGACAGCAGCAATGTCACCAAATCTATCTGGTGACACTGGTTTCCAATCAGCCTGTGCAAAAATTTTGCAACCAAAGGAAATAAAAGATAAAGTAGATGTACAGGGAAAGCTGATCCATGACATTTCAAGAAGGGTCCAGAAAAAACTAACCTGGTACAACTTGTCAAACATCTTCTTAAAATATAATGACCCATTGTAGTGGAAAATTTTAATCCTTCAAATAAATAAATAAATAAGTTTCTTTGAAACAGAACATCATTCTATAGATCCCATTCCTCCCATGTTTCATATGGCACATCACTAACATAATATGCAAGAGATAGTAAATTTACTCAAAGTGTGATGTATGCTTTTAAACAACACAAAATCAAAGCCTCCGATTTAAACCAGAAAGCACCACACTGTGTGATATGCGTGATATTGCAAGCACCAGAAATGATTTGACAATTTAGGAACCGTCTCACTAACAACCAAATCAATAAAAAGATGGAAATGGCGTATAACATTGTAAAAACAGAAACACACCATGTAGACAAAATATTCTATCAAAGTGAGAACCCCATACCAAACAAAATTTACTGGAAACTTGGAACAAATAGAACAATCTATGAGTTTCAACTTTCAACTAAAGTTCCAGATACAAACAGCTTTGAGAGCCAACTAAAGTACCAGACATGGAGATTTCATTAATTAGATGGGATGCATCATCTAAGTACTTGACCCTCTGAACAACAAGAGTAACGTTAACATACCCATTGTCAACTTGTAGTCTAGGAGCTGTTGTTGCTGTCATGAAATAACATCCATCTGCAGACCATTCACTTGTAACAGACCACTCAGCTTTGGTGGTTCCCAGCTGTTTTTTTTCCATGTAATCCCAAAATGCCTATAGGTTAACCATACACAAATGGATTCCAGAAATGAGAATGAAACCATGATAAAGAAAAGAGGACTTAGCAAAAGAACAATGGGAAAAGCATGGCTGATTGAATTGTAGTGGAAAAAGAAGAATTAGCATCATGGAAGGAAGGATCAAATCAACTTTTTCTCTTCTTAACCTCACACATTCAAGTGACACCTCAGAGTAAAGCATATAAGCATCCAATTAACATACCATATCACCAGGTAAGTTCCCAAATCCTGCCAAACACAGAACTATTGTCCAGAGAATTAAGGTCACAAATATGAACTTTCATTTTTCTGTTTCAGCTGGGACACATTTACAGTCAAAAGAAAGATAAATGAGATGTTTTGGATCACAAAAGCAAGAGTTATGGAAAAAGCAAGTGCATTCTATTTCTACACTGAAGGATACATTTTCCTTTTGGGTTCCATCGGATTGTGTTGTAGGGTCCTGACCCAAGCTCGAGTAGAGGATTGCACTTCTTGTCAAAGACAGTTGCTCTAGCAGGCATAACTAGGATACTTTAAGGACAACACATATTCCCAAAACATGTGAAGAAAGGGTCATATAGATGATATAAGGTTGCAAAATTATCAGCAAAAATAAAAACAACTGTAATAGTAATAAGTAAGAATAGTAGTACTAATAATAATAATGTAGCAGGATGAATTCAGAAACAAAAGGATACACCCATAAACAACAGCAAACTCTGAACCAGAATACGACCACTTAACATCATGTACAGGTCCCTCTTTACCTGCCAATATTATAAGAAATTTGTTAATGAAAACCAGTTAGAAGTATTGTTTTGATCGAATGCACTGAAATTTGAACCTACGAAGAGGCACAAGTCCTTCATGTGTCCCATCTGTTGTCAAATAGTTTAGCTTTGATTCCCCATAATAACTTTGGTTGGTCTTATCAACATCTGCCTGCACCACAACTAGAAGACCAGTAGAGCCATAATTCCAATTCATTTGCACAGTTGAACATCGGAAAAAACTCCGCCGAGCAACAGGCTGATTCTGTGGATGTTTCCCACAAGAAAATATCTGAACACTTGCAGGTACACCCTGCAAAGAATTTTAGGCTTGACTGTAAGATAAAAAACAAGGTAAAAGACACCAGAATTTAAGTTAAAAAGAGTAATCATAATAATAAGATAATTGTTGCATAAACAAAATCTGAAATATATTGTACCCTAATGAATGATAGACCATCCATCAAAAGTGCCAAATTCAAAGATACTTGCAAAGGGAGACGATTTCAAGAAATAATATCCTTCTGGATCTGATAGCCGGAGAAGTTGATAGACAAAACTTAATATGATTCAACAATATGATTAGCTCCTACCAATTTTACAAAGTAATTATAAATTACCAACAAATTTCTACCTGGTCCTTTGCAAACTTATTCCAACTTAACCATTAAAAAAATTAAAAAATGAAGAAAAAATCAGCTCCTAAATTCAAGTGGAGCTGTGAAGCAAACCTTGGATTCTGGAACAAATGCTGCCACATGGGACGCAGGTGCCTTAGAAAGCTCAACATCAGCCACTCCGGGAACTCTTAAACGATAAATAACTCCTTTAGAGAAATCACCACCATCAAAAAATTGAATCTCATTGGTTGCCATCCGACAAGCAACAGTTTCATCGGAGCTGAATTTGATTGTGGGCCTAAAGTTTTACATAAATCAATAACATTAGCGCAGTTAACAAAACTTAAAATTAAACAGACTTAAGTTTATTACCAAAGCATGAAGTTTAACTGCTCTGTTTTGATGTAATTTGAAGTTAAGAAAATAATCAAATTGTATATTACATGGAGAGAGGACCAAATTTTGGCCTCTTTATTTCTTTATAAAAAATAAAAATAAAAATAAAAGAAGAAAAAATTTATGGACCCTGTTGAAGTCAAAATACCAAGTGGTTTTTGTCATGTTCTTTTGGAACTGCTGATAAACAGAATCCCCAGTCTCTATCTTCCATAAAACCACATTCTTTTCCTGCGGTGTAGAGGATTTCTGGAAGGTTTGAAGATAAGTTCCACATGGAGACAAGGTAGCTGCAGTGAAGTTTGGAACTTCAAAACTTCTGATCTCTCTGTAGCTGTTGCAATCATAAATGCTGATCACAGAATCAGATTTCAAAACCAAGAGTCTCGAACCATCTTCGCTGAACTTTGTAGTTGTGCAAGGAGATGTTGCAAGCTTCATGCCGGGTTGACCATTGCTGAATGGGGGCCCATTCCAGATCGAGAACCCTTCTGGTCCTCGAACTGGTAAAGAAATTAAATAAAAATAAGAAAAACGAAAAAATACATAGCTACGATACCAAAAATTTGCAATTTGATACCTAAGATCTCCAGAGCCGGTGCAGATACAACAGCCGCCATTGAAGGCTGACAGAAATATACCTCAAAAAACTACCCTACAAAAAAAAAATCACTTTTATAATAGTTTCATTTCAATAAGTTAACATTGATGAGAATTCATGCAGAGCTATCCTCCAAAACAGGACATTTTTTTGTATACTTTTATTAATTACATTATAGAAAATACTAATCCAATGAAAAAATTGGCAAACAATAGCAGAATAAAAATAGCTAGCAAAATGAGAAAGCAAACACTTCAAAGTTCACTCCTTTAAGATGAAGTGCAGCATAAAAAACAATCAACAAATCGATAACATCACGCATATTTGAGATTATCAACCAAAAAGCAAACATACTAATCTGAAGCTACGATTTTTTTGCGCTCTCGGACTCGAACAGCGTATTTTTCAATTTGGATATTAGGGTTTATGTGTGCATAGGCATATAGTACAACTATGAGCGAGCGGGAGAGAGATACCGGAATCCGATAAAAAAGTTAGAGAAGTTATTCCAGCGTGCAAATTGCCGGTGACGGGGCTCCGGCGAGGAGTTTAACGGTAATCTGAGAACGTGAAAAACACGCTGGAGAAGAAGATTCAGTTTTATTTGCGTTTGGGCTTAAACGGTAATCCTCTGCGGTGAAACGGAGTGTGTTATCCTGTGTTTGATAGTTCACTTTGGCGCGATGGACAACCATTGAGAGAATGCCACGAAGTGTAAATGGAATAGTAAATAGTTAAAAGCCCGTCTAGCTCAGCTGGTAGAGCGCAAGGCTCTTAACCTTGTGGTCGTGGGTTCGAGCCCCACGGTGGGCGTTATTTGTTTTTCATTCCCAAAAAAATAAAAGGGAATAATGAGTAGTGAGTAGAAGGATAAGTCAGCCCGTTTGGTTTTTTAGGTCGTTTCTTTTGGCATGGCTCTTATGTTGCAAAGCCCAATTAGAGGATAAAAATTGTACAATCGGCATTATGTTTCATGTTTAATTCCTTTTCGTTTGGGATACTAGCTGAGGATTATGGGTAAATCCTTAGCTAACTTGTATATGCACAACAATAAAATAATGAAAAATATGTACATGCTTGTAGCTTAATTATACCAACTAATCCTCCTAATTATCTTTTGAAGTCAAAAAGAAAAAAGAATAAAAGCCAATATAAATATTACTAAAACAATATTTAGACTCAAAATAGTATCTGTTAACATTGAACATCTCTTGATTTAGCCTGCCTTAAATATCTCTGAACCAACCAAACTTTCAGCACCTTCCAAATCCAGTTCTCCACTATTCCAAGGATGCTTTTTCTCCATTTTCTTAATCCTTCTAATTCCATTGCTACTTCCTTCATACTAGGCCTATCCTCCCCTTTCGCATTCAAGCAACTTTTTGATAGCTCGGCAACTTTTTAAGCTCCTTCATATTTCCTTCATTCACTATATGACTCCCAAATACTTCAAACAGTTTATTATCTTTCAGGGAAGAAAGGAAATAGTTAGCCAGACTTCTCTCCTCCTCTAGACTATTGAACGACCGAGACTGTTTCCCTGTCAGTAGCTCCATAAGAACAACTCCAAGGCTATAGACATCTCTTTTCTCAGTCAATTGATTGGTATACAAGTATTTAGGGTCCAAGTATCCAAAGCTCCTTGCTCCATTGTTGCTACTTAAGTTTGATGTAAGACACAGCATCACTTGTTCGAATGCTGTATATTTTGTGCATCAACTGCAAAACAGAAAAAAAAAGAAAAAGAAAAAGAAAAAGCAAGCAAATATTGGCAATGCATTGCAATACATGGATAGGTTTGTTGAGCAATATTAGACTTGAAAGACGTGATAAGGTAGAGCAATATAGTTTATTTTGTGAAAGAATAGAAGTAATTTGCTTAATTACAATATTAGCAGATAATTAACAGCAGAGCAATATTATTTTGAATTTCACCACTTTTAGGATGACACCCTATATAAGGATACATATATTCTAGTTGAAGAAGTTGATACAGAAACAGATAAAAGATCCCAATTAAGAGCATAGTCTAAATACATATTTGATTAAGAGCATTGGATGTTTGACTAAAGATCCCCAAGAAGAAAACTAAGAGCATCTAAATATACAGTGTAAATACGTATTTGATTATCATATGACAATGTTATGGATCGCCTATCTACCACTAAAATCCAAAGTGATGGCATCATTTGAAACACATTGACCATAGTCATTGTAAGCATTGGATGTTTGACCATTAAGCAAGCTATCAGTCTCTTCCAAATTCAAGTCTGTTTTAACCCATGGATGCCTTTTGGTTCCTCTTATACCTTCCAGTTCCATTGCTACTTCTTTCATTGTAGGCCTATCTTCTCCTTTCAAACTCAAGCATCTTCTTGCAAGATCAGCCACTTCCTTAAGTTGTTCTCTATTTTCTTCATTCACAACATGAGACTCTAGTAATTCATACAATTGGCCCTCTACTAAGGAATAAAGGAAATGCATAGCTAGGTTTGTCTTCTCTTCTGGCCTATTGAATGAAAGTGCCTTCTGTCCTGTTAGTAGCTCAACAAGAACAACTCCAAAGCTATAGACGTCGCTTTTCTCGGTCAATTGGTTGGTTTGCAAGTATTCAGGGTCTAAGTATCCAAGAGTTCCTTGCACCATTGTTGCTACTTCAGTTTGACCCAATGGAATCAATCTTGATGCTCCAAAGTCTGCAACTTTTGCAGTCATATACTTATCCAGGAGTATATTTGAAGACTTGACATCTCTATGGATGATTGGTATTGAAGCTGCAGAGTGCAAATATGATAGAGCTCCAGCAGTTTCTGCTGCTATTCCTAAACGGATTTTCCAGAGAAAGTTGGATGCCCTATTCCTATTATGAATGTGCTCAAAGAGATTACCATTAGGAACAAATTCATAGACAAGTAAAGGAACCTCTGTTTCCAAACAGCACCCCAAGAGTTTGACCACATTCCTATGATTAATCTGGGAGAGAATAACAACCTCGTTGATGAATTGCTCAATTTGCTTTTGGTCCACAATCTTGGACTTCTTGATGGCAACAATCCTATTATCTGGTAAAGTTCCTTTATAAACTATTCCAAAACCTCCTTTGCCAATGATAGTGCTCTCATCATAATTGTGGGTAGCTTTTTTTAGCTCTTGTTGGGTGAAAATCTTTGCCATTTCATTATCGTGTCTCTGGCAAGAGAGTCGTTGTTGTAAAATTAATCCACCATTCTGTTGAAAGAACTTTTCCTTGAGCTTTATAAGCCTTCTTTTCTTGGAAACCAAGTATATCCAACTACCACTTATAAGTAATGTAACAAATCCAATGGCAACACCTGCAATCATTTTTCAAGTTAATTTCTAGTCGTAAACTTATGTACCATGTCATTTACATTTTTTAATCCTATACACTAGTGTACAGTATGTTGTATTGTATTAGATTATATTGTAAGTCGTAAACTTGCCCATTATGTATATGTATATACATACCGATGGCAACCTTAATCACCGGTGATTGATCTATGCAACCGGCTCCACCTCTTCTTCCATCTCCTTTGAACCAGGAGGGACAAGAACAAGTGTAACTCCCCTGCTTATTAACACAGTACCGAGTTTCAGAGCAGTTATTCAGGCTTGGATTCTCACATTCATTGATGTCTGCATATTATTGGCCAGAAAATAAAAATGAAAAAAAGATAAAAGATAAAATGTAAACATAAATTATTATCTGGTAAAAGAATATTAATGACATTTTCCTGAATGGAGAAACTAACATACCTTGGCAACCATTGCGTAGATATGGGTTTCCTTGGAAACCATCATTGCATAGGCAATAATAATATGCAGAACCATCGTGAAGGCCATGCCTTCTGCTATTTCTCCCACATGCATCATGTTCGTTGCTTATAGCCCAATCAAGAGCTAGAGGGAGCTTCTCTTGCGGAAAATTGGTAACATAATTTCGAGAAAAATTGAACTGGTCTTGTTCAACAACAAAAGCATAGGTGCAGTTATTGAAATCCCTGGTGGAATTATGTTTGTTAAGGCTAAATGCTTCAAGTGTTATATTTTGGAATCTTCCAATTCCATAAATGGGTTTCTGGGAACATCCAAGAGTGGATGAGCAAGCTCTGCTCTCAACGACATCAAGGCTTGAACACATGGTTATCAAAAGTAAGACGTAAGGCTGATTGTTTTGGTAAGAAGTAAGGTAGGAGTAAGAGTCACAGCCAACGACAGTGAACATGTTTTTGGGAGACAAAGTAAAGATGGTGTTAGGGGGTGTCAAGGTAGCAGCATACTTGCTACTCGCTATTGGTTGGCCAGATTCTGTGTAGCAATCTCTGGTAACATCGAACAGTACGCTCATCTCAGGCCGTTCAACGGAGATTCGAGTGACAGTGAGATTGTTAGTACCTGTCAAAGGTATTGGATGACCAGAGGAGTTGTCACATCGGAGGAGAAAATTATGATCCAGACAACATTTTTCAGTGAGGCCGAATGGATATGGAATGTCTATATCTCCACAGCCTCTGACACAGCCAAACGAGTCTAGGTGATCACCACTTGCTGATAATAATGATAACAATAATAATGCTGTAGTTGTACTTATCAGCCAAAGCAGAGAATGAAAATGAAATCTTATTAAGACCACCATTTTGGGACTTAGGAAGATTGTGTCTTACACCTGGTTGATATATTGTGTGCTTCTCTAATCTTTTTGCAGGTACTTTGACCTTGAAATGAAGATCCAATTATATTTAATTTGATGATGCAACAAATCATGTATTTTTAATGTTATTTGAACTTGAACTTGAACTTTTTGATAAGACCATGTCAATTGGAAAGATCAATACAGATCGTTTCTTGACAAAAACGAAAAGTTATAAGTTGGTACTTACTGGCTATCATAATTAAACTGCAAAATTACAGGGGAAAGGTATGCGACTAGCTACAATGTAATAAATAAATAAAAATTATTCAGTGGCTTTTTTTTTATTCACATAGATAATAATTTTTATATAGCCAACCATTAGAATATCAAGCATGAAAAAGAACCAATTACATAATTAATGTTAATGTCAACTAAGTAGGATGTGGGATATTAATGTATAATATCATATAACTTTGATTGGTTTAATTAACTAATCACGCAAATATATCGAGACATGGTTGAAACTGGTGATTGCAACATTAATTTTTTGGAAAGGAGACCAGGTCTAGTATTTCACGAAATTGATTGAATCACTACTTTTCCCGATTCATACCTTGACTGAAAGTTACTAATCCAATAGTTTCCAGCTAGATAGCACTGAAAATATTGAAGAAAACAACATTGAATGTGATTCTTGAAGAAGCTGAGAAATACACCTAGCTGTGAAAGTTTAAATAACGGAAGAAATTTGAGAAATAAAATCTTGAGTTTCATTTGTTCATTGACGATATTAATAGATACAAAGTATGAGATCAGTTACAAGATCCTATAAACAAGATAACACAAATTCAAATATTTAAAACTAATAGATACATCAAATGATATTCAAATAATATTTGAACTACTATCCTTTATCATATCCGGTTTTGATGCTTGGATCAATAGCCTTAACACTAGCATTGCTTATGAATATATTAAGTAGCAGATAATTCAAAACAGAAGCAATTTTAATTTAAATAACGAAACTTTTTGTCACGACAACCCCTCCACCTTAAAAGAAAAATACAAAAAAAGTAACAAAACTACCAATGACTCCTCTAGCCAAAAAAAAAAAAACAACAACAAAGACTTCCATTTTTAATCAAAGTATTCCAACCCCACCAATTAAGTTGTTATTCACATCTTTTATTTTAAACTAAGTCTAGTTTTGAAATTGTTTGATTTGAAACTCAAACTTGTCACTCTCAAATTGCTTGATTTACAAAGTTTAGAATATATAGAATCTCATCTGCCATAATATGTCAAAGGGTTATTGCATTGAGGAATAAGGAAAAGATGGACAAGCTGTAGACAGAGATATATAAAAATGTGAATATGGTTTAATTATGTAGAAAAACATGAACACAGAGAGAGAACCGAGAGCATCAAATGTATACATCATTATAGGGAATAATATAAACTTAATCTCTTCAACTTAGGCAAAAAAGATGGGAAAATTTGAGAAGAAAAACTGAAAAATTATACAATGTGAAGAATATCACATTCACCTCCCACTGAAGTCCAATGGAATGGGGAAAGTTATAATACTATTAGTATTCTCGCTTTCTTTGCTGTAATCATTAGGCATCTCATCACCAAACAAGCTCTCAGTCTCACCCAGTTCGATCAAATCTGCATTACTATCCCACCTATGCTTTTGGTTTGCTTTTCTTAGTCTCTCTAATACCATTGCTACTTCTCTCATTGTAGGCCTATCATCCCCTCTCAAATTCAAGCACCCTTTAGCAAGCTCTGCCATTTCCTTGATTTGCTCTCTGTTTCCTTCATTCACTATATGACTCTCAACCACTTCAAATAACCTTCCATCCTTCAAGGCATTAAAGAAATACATAGACAGGCTTCTTTCCTTCTCACTTCTATCGAATGAGAGAACCTTTTGTCCCGTTAACAGCTCCACGAGAACAACTCCAAAGCTATAAACGTCGCTTTTCTCAGTCAATTGATTGGTATGCAAGTATTCAGGATCCAAGTATCCAATTGTTCCTTGCACAATTGTTACAAACTCGGTTTGGTCCAGTGGAACCAATTTTGAGGCTCCAAAGTCTGAAACTTTTGCAGTGTAGTTATCAAGGAGTATGTTTGCAGATTTGACATCTCTATGGATGATTGGCAATGAAGCTTCAGAATGCAAATATGACAGTGCACCAGCTGTTTGTGCTGCGATACTTAGACGAGTTTCCCAAAGCAAGTTGCAAGCCTTGCCCTTTTCATGTATATGGTCATAGAGACTGCCATCGGAGGCAAATTCATATACAAGTAAAGGAACTTCTGTCTCTAAACAACACCCCAAGAGTCTGATCACATTCCTGTGATTGATCTGGGAAAGCACAACCAGTTCATTGACAAATTGCTCAACCTGGTCTTGACTCACAAGCTTGGACTTCTTGATGGCAACAATCCTATTATTTGGTAAAATTCCTCTGTAAACTGTTCCAAAACCTCCATTGCCAATGATGGTGCTGTCATCATAGTTGGAGGTAGCCTTTCTTAACTCTTCTGCACTGAAGATCTTGACTGTTTCATTGAAATTTTTCTGTTCAGAAAGTTGTTGAAGTAGAATTAATCCTCCATTTTGGCGAAATAATCTCTCTTTCTGCTTGGATAGCTTCCTGTGCTTGAGAGCCAAGTGTATCCAAGAGGTACCTATGATTATGGTAAATAACCCCATTGCAGCACCTACATGATCGATCAGCACCAACAAATTAAGAATTCGTTTAATTAATCCCTTCAATTTTCATTGAAATTAAACGAGTTGCATATTTTAGAATAGGTTCAATAAATAACCAACAAGTTACATATCATTTGAATGTAATAAATATGTAATAATTAATCATGTTATTTGAGTTTGAAGGATCCATTCTAGCTAATTAATTTCTAGTAATTTTCAAGGATGATTACATACATATATATATATGTGTGTGTGTATGAAAAACACAAGAACACATGATTTATTTAATTAACTAGCTGCATGGGATTCATTTGAATTAGCTAGGTTGAAAAAGAAAAGAAAAACAAAAGAAGAAGAACATTTAAAATAAATGATATGGTAAATGGGAATGATGTCAAAGAAAAGGTACCTAGATCAGACGGAAGGAGAGAGAAGGATTATGGCAGGTAATATTGGTGCAGCAGACTACATTTAAGGCCGCCCAGAAGGAGATCAAATGGGATTACAATTAAAGCCTCTTCTGCATCAAATATTGATGCTGAGCTTTTGCTGCCTCCATGTTTTTTCCCTTCATGCTAAATTCGCGTCGAAAAAATTAATAAGGAAAAAATAAATTAGTAATTAGCTAAATGAGGCTATGGTTTTTACCCAAAAATAAAATGCACATTTTTTCTAATATCTTCAATTGGAAAAAAGAACAAATAATGCACCCCTATTAATTCCCAATATATATAACCAAAAATGAAAATGAGAGGCTGGTGCCAGCATTTATTGATGCAATTTCTTATAAGTTTTTATTTTTTTTCGGATGAGAACAACTTAAAATTTACATTCTAATTTTAGGACGACGAAAGCAAAACAATGTTAAAGATTCAAAAAAAAAAAAAACTACAATTTGAAACAGATCCAATGTCTAGAGGACCATTTTAACTAACTGCTCATCTCCCAGAGAAATCCAATGCTGCATGGTCCCTAATGCTGTCATATGCAGAAGTTGTAATGCTACCATCATAAGCATTTGATGTCTCAGCAAGCAAGTACTCAATTTCTTCCATATTCATCACCTCCTCATTAACCCAAGGATGCTTCTCTGTTATTCTTAGTCCTTCCAATTCCATTGCTACTTCTTTCATGCTAGGCCTATCATCCCCTCTTAGGTTCAAACACCTCTTTGCTACCTCTGCCACTTCCTTAATTTGCTCCCTGTTCTCTTCTTTGTTTATATTACCCTCAATGACTTCAAACAACCGACCTTCTTTCAAGGAACGATGGAAATACTGAGCTAGACTTTTCTCATTGTCCGGCCTATCGAACATCAAAGCCTTCCTTCCTGTTAATAACTCCACAAGTACAACTCCAAAGCTATACACATCACTTTTCTCTGTCAATTGATTTGTGAACAAGTATTCAGGATCCAAGTATCCAAGAGTTCCTTGCACCATAGTTGCTACTTCAATTTGATCAATTGGAACCAACCTTGAAGCTCCAAAGTCTGAAACTTTGGCAGTGTAGTTGTCAAGAAGTATGTTAGAGGACTTGACATCTCTGTGGATGATTGGTGTTGAAGCTGCAGAGTGAAGATAGGATAATGCTCCGGCTGTTTCCGCAGCTATCCCCAGACGAACTTCCCAAGGTAAATTGGAAGCCCTGCTCTCATCGTGTACGTGCTCAAAGAGTGTGCCATTGGGGACAAATTCATATACAAGCACAGGAACTTGTGTCTCCAAACAGCATCCCAAGAGTTTAACCACATTTCTATGGTTAATCTGAGACAGCACAACCACCTCGTTGATAAATTGCTCAATTTGCGTTTGGTCCACATTCTTGGACTTCTTGATGGCAACGATCCTCTTGTCTGATAAAAAACCTTTGTAGACCGTGCCAAAACCTCCCTGTCCAACGATTGTGCTCTCATCGTAGTTAAGTGTAGCCTTTTTCAGCTCCTCTTCGCTGAAGATCTTGGCAGCTGTCTCGCTGGAATGGTCTTCCTGCTGGGAGAGTTTTTGCTGTAAAATCAATCCACCATTCTGCTGGAAGAACTTTCCTTTAAGCTTGATAAGTTTTCTTTTGTTGAAGACCAAGTATAGCCAAGAGCTACTCATGACCAAGGCAACAAGGCCAGCTGCAACACCTATATATATTTGTAAACAAATATTGATTTGATTAAAGATGATATTGCCAAGAGAAAACATAATGGTATATATTTATTTACATACCAACGGTGACCTTAATCACAGGAAATTGATCTGGTTGATGTTTTGGTTCGCAAGTATAATTCCCCTGTGTGTTAACACAGTTCTGGTTTACATTGCATTTATGATTATTAGAATCCTGGCATTCATCAAAGTCTGAAAATCATTGGAAAAGAAAAAGCATAAATTAATTAAGGACGTGTCATAAAATGATCATCGAAATGGGAAATGGGAATGAAATACAAATTGCAAATTGCAAATAATAATAATAAACGTATATACATACCTTGGCAACCTTGAGGCAAATATGGGTTTCCAACGTAGCCCGATTTGCAAAAGCAACGGTGTCCAGCCTTATTATCTTTTTTAATGGCATTGCCTCCGCAAGAGTATGCAGTAGCATTAATATCTATGGCCCAGTCAAGCACCAGAGGCTGCTTATCCTGGGAGAAGTTGGCAAGAAAAGCTGGAGAGAAATTAAACATGTCTTTTTCAACAACAAAGGCATAGGTGCAGGGGTTGAAATCCATCACCGCACTGTGACTGTTAAAGCTAGAGGCCTCCGGGAATATGGTTTTGAAGCCTGGAGGGATATCAATCTGGCAACATCCAATGCCAGAACAGGAATTATTGGCCGAAACATTATCGAGGCTTTCGCATCTTGTGATGCAACCCGTGGAGTAATTTTGGTTCCTTCCACTGCCAAAGAGATATCCATAGGAGTCGCAGCCGATGACAGTGAACGTGTTTTTGGAACTAGAAATGGTGAACCTGGGCACACTGAGGGACGGCCGACTTTCTTCGCTGAATCCATTCTTGTTGTAACAGAGTCTAGCAACGTATGAGGTTATGCTTATCTCATGGGTTTGGATGGATATGTTTTTGACCCAAACATTCTCGCCTAACATTGCTTCTCCGGTGCTACAGTTGATGAAAAATTTCTTGTCCGGGGCACAGCTTTCTGAGATGACAAAAGGGTAGGGAATTGAGATGTTTCCACAGGACTGCTCATTGTAGCAGTTCTCTTGAGCTGCTGAAACTGATATGAAGATCATCATCAAGACGATGATGATGAGTTGAACAAAATGCATCCACCTTTCAAGAAACCCCATTTGGGAATTTAATTAATTGGCTGATATGATGATCACAGCAAAATTATATTAATTTTGATTTTGTTGTGTGTCTAGCTAAATGGAGATTCTGAAAGCTTTTTGTAGGCACATCAATACTGAAACAAGTTTTCGACCAAAAAAGAAAAATGAGAAACAAGACTCGAGACGTATTCCACACTGCAAGTCATCGCTGAATTGAATTTTCTCTCGACATTAATTACCTGCATGCATATTTTCTTTCTTTTCGTTCACGTTATGCGCTGACTCATTAATGCTTTGAAACTTCATACAATATTTAAATATCATAATAATTTCGATCAATAATTTAAGTGGAAACTAGCCTATTTTGTTTTTCCTAGCTTTAATTAAATCCTAAAACAATTAAGAGTCAAACACCTGCAGTGACATGGTGACTTTATTGCCACCACAGGCTCTTTTAGCTCTTCCTCGC
This sequence comes from Ochetophila trinervis, assembly GCA_003254975.1. Lineage (NCBI taxonomy): Eukaryota > Viridiplantae > Streptophyta > Magnoliopsida > Rosales > Rhamnaceae > Ochetophila > Ochetophila trinervis. The sequence continues at coordinate 19,362 of QANX01001072.1, read as the reverse complement.
TAAATATTTGTACACGGCCTTTTTTTCCCCTTTACTTTCCACCTTTATATTCCGCCGAGAAGTAAAATTCCATTTCAAGAAAAGTAGAAAACTCATCGCCGTCATTTTTTTTCAACCCAAAGTAAAAATCCATGGCCAAACATGTATGACGTCTCTAAATATATAAATCAAACAACAAAAGCAAGTAGAATCCGATCAGCCAGAAAGATGATTGACCAAAGGCTATTGGGTATGAATGGGGAGTATTTGGGTTGAAGGTGTTTGGACCATATATTAATTTTGTAAAAAATTAATATTTTTTTTTTAAGTTTGATTTTGGAAAACAGCAATTGTCCCACATTGTTTGGAAAAGAGTGTGCTTTGGACTTTCACAAGTATAAATACTGCATTTGGAAGTTAAAATCAAAAAAGTCCCACATCGGAAACGCAGCAAACATCCTGGAGTTTCTTCATTTATAAATTGAAGTTTCTTCAACATTGAAAAAGACTCGCGCATCCACACACACCAGAAAACATAGACTACTTAGTTTATTCTCGTTAGAATTTACTTCGAGTAGTCAAGTGTTTTAGTTGAAAATTTTAATTAAAAGTCCTTTGATCTGAAAGGCAATCTGTAACCTTTAATTATTTTGTTCTCAATAATTAATACAATCGTTTAATTTAAGTCTGATATTAATTGGTGGCACACTTGAAGATGACATGTCATCAGTTGATCCTAAGAAGAAAATTGGATAGGATTGAAAGAATTATCAGTGGGTGGGGACTATTGAAAGGACACAATTTGGTGAGGAAAATAAGGAAATTTATATTCATTAAAAGTAACATTGGGTGGAATATATATCTTACCTGTAGATAGACTGATGAGATGCAATTTATATATATTTTATATACCTTAATACTTGATGTGAGCATGTTTTATTCACTTAAAATGGATTAATTTATATTTTTCTATATTTTATGTGGATTTGAGCTTAAAGAGATGAAAAATGAAGAAATAATGGCAAAATCATAATTAAATAGAAAAATAAAGAAGCAGTAACAAAACCATAATTAAGCGGACATTGGGAGCAAGGTAGTGCAGCCCAGGTACATTGCCCAGGTGCCTGGACGGGCGCGAATTTGAGCGTTTACTCGCATTTTTTATCAGTTTTAACCCTTGATTTTAGTATAAATAGGTTTTAACATTGTTGTAAAAAGTGAGCTGTTTTTAAAGCAAAAACAACAAAAAGAAAGAGATTTCTAACAATTATGAGTAGCTAAATCTTTCTCTTGGATAGGAGTATCATTCAATACTAAAGTACAAAGTGTGAGACTTGGTTTATAAGTTTTAATTCAAGTTTAATTATTCAATTTGTGTTCTTCCAATTTATTTGTTTATTATTCAATTCTCTTTTGATTATAATTTGGATTCGTTATAATTATTTGTGGATTGAGTATTTGCTAATTAGGAGTTCAATCGTATTGAATGTTTTATGTTTAGTAGCACTCTGATTTTAATAAAAGCATGCTAAGCTTTTGTTAATTTTCTAGGAGATCAACACAAGATAGATTAAAGTTTTACAACGTTTGTAGGACTTGCTTATTGTTGGGTGATCTTGTTCTTAATGCTTTTCTAACTTGATTTAGATCACGTTGATCTAGGTATTTCAGAATTAGAATTAGTTTATGATCGTACCTAAATTAATTTATTGCTTGTGATTTAGAATAAAATTGGTCATGCTATTTTATTTAACCCATCATTGAATGATTATTGAGAATATATTTTATGTCTATGATCACCAGTTCTTTAGTAATTGAAGATACTCTGACTCAAGGTTTTCTTTAATTGTTATTTTCAATATTTTTAAATTGTCTTCTTTAATATTTGAATTTGCTAACATAAAATTCCCCTTTTGTTTTTTTTTTTAATTTTGCTTTAATTAGAATATAAATAGTTTGATTATCAGTCTCTGTGAAATCGACATGAACTTGCCACTACTACGGTAATGTTTAAATTCAGTAATTAATTTTGATGTTTACGACACACATCATAGACTTTGGCATTTGTAGCCTTTATGATTTTGACTATATTCAATGAAAATACTAGCTTCAGAATGGAAAGAAAAATTATTTTGTCTGTAGGGTCTCAAAAATGGAAAGCATTCATAACCAAATACTTTCAAAATTTTATAATTAAAAGATTTTTGAAATAAAATTTCATATGGTAACTAAAAATTGAGAACTTTAGTAGGCAGTCTGTGCATGCCACCAATATGACATAGGTAAATGACTATGAGCTAAAAGTGGTAAAGTAGTCTCTGTGATGTGTCGATGTTTTCGTTCCACTTTACCATTTTGATTATGTGTATGTGGACACAGATGTTGAAAAATAATTTCAAAATTAGATAAAAGAGTTTTGAGAGATCAAAACTCTCCTCCTCAATCAAACTGAAAAATTTTAGTTTTTGTTTGAAATAAATTTTCCACTATTGTTTTAAATTGTAAAAATATTTTTGAAACTTCAGATTTTATTTTCATTTGATATATCTAAGAGTATCAATAAGACATAATATTGATACCCATCGTTAGACAACAGGTGTGACTTCAATAGCAGCTTGGCTTAATAGTATGGCTTGGATTTCCTCAATTTCCAATGGTTCACGAGTAGATGTTATATTGGCCCCTATGGGATCATATTCCATCGGCAATCCTTGGAGCAAATGTAAAACAAAATCATCTTTTGAAACAGAGTTACCTGCCATGGTGAGATTGTCAGCTAGTTCAAGTAGGCACTCATGTTGAGTGAGCCCTCTTTCGTTGATTGGAATTGCAACTTCAACTGCATCATTTTGGCCTGGGATTGGCTTCCAAACAGTTTCTCCAATGATTTTTAAAGCTGAAGAGTTGTCAAGGGAGTGTTGATCTGACTGTGTACTTCAAGAGAGACTGAAAACATCATCCATCCGAGGAGAGCCTGATCAAGTCGTCTCCACAGCAAGTAATCGGGATTGATTTCCATGCTCGTGGATGAGCTGCTGCCTTCTCCAGTTTTAGTCTGAAGTTTCAAGGTTGGTTCTTCAATTTCTCCTGTGATTAAGCCTTCTAAATTGCTTCCAATTATAGCAAGTAGCATGTGTGATTTCCAAAGCAAATAATTGTTGTTTTCTAGCTTGAATGGAAAATTATAGTTTGGCAAGGTTACTTGGCTTAATTGTGGGATCTTAAATGAAACTATAATGAATTGAAAGAATGTAATATTCAATATATTCACGTATGATGTTTAGGTACATATATATATAGTTGATAAGTCAACAAAGATAAGTACAAAAGTTATCTCCTAAACAATAGCTTAACTACCTAGATAATAATAGATTCAGTTTACATGATTATCACTACTTATGCTTATCAGATCCTTTGGTACGAACTTTGAAGCTCTAAAGTCTGAAAACTTTGCAGTGAAATTATAATAAAGTATACTGGAGGACTTGATATCTCTATGGATGATTGGTGTTGAAGCCGAAGAATTAATGCAGAGATGATAATGCTTCCCAAGATAAGTTATTCATAGACGAACATCCCAAGATAAGTTGAATGCCCTGTTCTCATCATGTATGTTCTCAAAGAGGTTGCCATTTGGAACAAATTCATAAGCAAGTAAATTAAGGAACTTGTGTCTCTAAACAACATCCCAAGAGTTTAACCACATTCCTATGGAAAGCACAATCACCTCATTGATGAATTTCCCAGTTTGAATGTAATAAATATGTAATAATTAATCATGTTATTTGAGTTTGATGGATCCATTCTAGCTAATTAATTTCTAGTAATTTTCAAGGATGACTACATATATATGAAAAACACATGAAGACATGATTTATTTAATTAACTAGCTCTATAGGATTCATTTGAATTAGCTAGGTTGAAAAAGAAAAGAGAAAAGAAAAGAAGAAGAATAAGTAACATTTAAAATAAATGATATGGTAAATGGGAATGAAGTAAAAAAAAAGGTACCTAGATCAGACGGAAGGAGAGAGAAGGATTATGGCAGGTAATATTGGTGCAGCAGACTACATTTAAGACCGCCCAGAAAGAGATCAAATGGGCTTACAATTAAAGCCTCTTCTGCATCAAAGCCTCTTCTGCATCAAATAAATTAGTAATTAGCTAAATGGGGCTATGGTTTTTACCCAAAAATAAAATGCACAGTTTTTCTAATATCTTCAATAGGAAAAAAGAACAAGTAATGGACCCCTATTAAGTCCCAATATATATAACCAAAAATGAAAATGAGAGGCTGGTGCCAGCATTTATTGATGCAATTTCTTATTTTTTATTTTTTTTCGGATGAGGAAAGCAAAACAACTTAAAATTTACATTCTAATTTTAGGACAACGAAAGCAAAACAATGTTAAAGATTCAAAAAAAAAAAACTACAATTTGAAACAGATCCAATGTCTAGAGGACCATTTTAACTAATTGCTCATCTCCCAGAGAAATCCAATGCTGCATGGTCCCTAATGCTGTCATATGCATAAGTAGTAATGCTACCATCATAAGCATTTGATGTCTCAGCAAGCAAGTACTCAATTTCTTCCATATTCAGCACCTCCTCATTAACCCAAGGATGCTTCTCTGTTATTCTTAGTCCTTCCAATTCCATTGCTACTTCTTTCATGCTAGGCCTATCATCCCCTCTTAGGTTCAAACACCTCTTTGCTACCTCTGCCACTTCCTTAATTTGCTCCCTGTTCTCTTCTTTGTTTATATTACCCTCAATGACTTCAAACAACCGACCTTCTTTCAAGGAACGATGGAAATACTGAGCTAGACTTCTCTCATCGTCCGGCCTATCGAACATCAAAGCCTTCCTTCCTGTTAGTAACTCCGCCAGTACAACTCCAAAGCTATACACATCACTTTTCTCTGTCAATTGATTTGTGAACAAGTATTCAGGATCCAAGTATCCAAGAGTTCCTTGCACCATAGTTGCTACTTCAATTTGATCAATTGGAACCAACCTTGAAGCTCCAAAGTCTGAAACTTTTGCAGTGTAGTTGTCGAGAAGTATGTTAGAGGACTTGACATCTCTGTGTATGATTGGTATTGAAGCTGCAGAGTGAAGATAGGATAATGCTCCGGCTGTTTCCGCAGCTATCCCCAGACGAACTTCCCAAGGTAAATTGGAAGCCCTGCTCTCATCGTGTACGTGCTCAAAGAGTGTGCCATTGGGGACAAATTCATATACAAGCAGAGGAACTTGTGTCTCCAAACAGCATCCCAAGAGTTTAACCACATTTCTATGGTTAATCTGAGACAGCACAACGACCTCGTTGATAAATTGCTCAATTTGGGTTTGGTCCACATTCTTGGACTTCTTGATGGCAACGATCCTCTTGTCTGATAAAAAACCTTTGTAGACCGTCCCAAAACCTCCCTGACCAACGATTGTGCTCTCATCGTAGTTAAGTGTAGCCTTTTTCAGCTCCTCTTCGCTGAAGATCTTGGCAGCTGTCTCGCTGGAATGGTCTTCCTGCTGGGAGAGTTTTTGCTGTAAAATCAATCCACCATTCTGCTGGAAGAACTTTTCTTTAAGCTTGATAAGTTTTCTCTCGTTGAAGACCAAGTATAGGCAAGAGCTACTCATGACCAAGGCAACAAGGCCAGCTGCAACACCTATATATATTTGTAAACAAAAATTGATTTGATTAAAGATGATATTGCCAAGAGAAAACATAATGGTATATATTTATTTACATACCAACGGTGACCTTAATCACAAGAAATCGATCTGGTTGATGTTTTGGTTCGCAAGTATAATTCCCCTGTGTATTAAAACAGTTATGGTTTACATCGCATTTATGGTTATTAGAATCCTGGCATTCATCAAAGTCTGAAAATCATTGGAAAAGAAAAGGCATAGATTAATTAAGGAACTTGCAAGACTATATCATAAAATGATCATCGAAATGGGAAATGGGAATGAAATACAAATTGCAAATAATAATAATGATAAACGTATATATATACCTCGGCAACCTTGAGGCAAATACGGGTTTCCAACGTAGCCCGGTTTGCAAAAGCAACGGTATCCAACCTTATTATCGTCTTTAATGGCATTGCCTCCGCACAAGTATGGAGGAGCATGATTATCTATGGCCCACTCAAGCACCAGAGGCTGCTTTTCCTCGGTGAAGTTGGCAATAAAAGCTTGAGAGAAATTAAACTTGTCTTTTTCAACAACGAAGGCGTATGTGCAGGGGTTGAAATCTATCACCTCCCTGTGATTTTTAAAGCTAAAGGGCTCCAGGGACATGTTTTTGAGGCCTGGAGGGATATCAGTCTGGCAACATCCAATGCCAGAACAGGAATTATTGGCCGAAACAGCAACGAGGCTTCCACATCCAGTCGCACAACCCGTGAAGTAACTTTCGTCCATTTCATTACCATAAAGATATCCATGGGAGTCGCAGCCGATGACAATGAACTTGTTTTTGGAACTGGAAATGGTGAAACTGGGCACCCAGAGGTACGGCTGGTTTTTTTTTCTTGATCCATCCTTGTTGTAACAGAGTTTAGCAACGTACGAGGTTATGCTTATCTCATGGGTTTGGATGGATATGTTATTGACCCAAAGATTATCGCCTAATATTGCTACTCCGTTGCTACAGTTGATGATAAATTTTTGGCCCTGGGCACAGCTTTTTGAGATGACAAAAGGGTAGGGAATTAAGATGTTTCCACAGGACTGCTCATTGTAGCAGTTCTCATCAACTGCTGCAACTGATATGAAGATCATGAACACGATGAGCTGAACAATATGCATCCAACCTTCAAGAAACCCCATTTTGGGATTTAATTAATTGGCTGATATGATGATCACAAAAAAATTAGATTAATTTTGATTTTGTTGTGTGTCTAGGTAAATGGAAATTTTGAAAGCTTTTTGTAGGCACAACAATACTGAAACAAGTTTTTGATAAAAACGAAAGAAAAATGAGGAACAAGACTCGAGACTTATTCCACCATTGACTTTTCTCTCGACATTAACAGATTCCTGATATGTAATTGACTTTTCTCTCAACATTAACAGATTCCTGATATGTAATTAATTACATGCATGCGTATTTTTTATATTTTCGTTATTGCTTTGAAACTCCATACAATACATTCAACAACAACAAAAAGAAGGAAACTTCATACAATACTTAACAATATGATGGATAATATCATAACCCTTGGGTTTTAATCTATGTGAAAACTTTAATTTCGACGAATAGTTTAAGTGGAAACTAGCCTATTTTGTTTTTCCTAGCTTTAATTAAATCCTAAAACAATTAAAGTCAAACTCGTGCAGTGACAGGATGACTTTATTGCCACAGACTCTTTCAGCTCTTCCTCGGTAAATATTTGTGCACGACCTTTTTTGCCTACTTTCTACCTTTATATTCCGCCGAGAAGTAAAATTCCATTTCAAGAAAAGTAGAAAACCCCTCGCCGTCATTTTTTTCAACCCAAAGTAAAAATCCATGGGTAAACATATAAGACTTCTCTAAATATATAAATCAAACAACAAAAGCAAGTAGAATCCGATCAGCCAGAAAGATGATTGACCAAAGGCTATATTGGGTATGAATGGGGAGTATTTGGGTTGAAGGAGATCAAGATGATGAAGATGATTTTTTTTTTTTTTTTATCATTTTCTTTTGTGAAAAAATCGACTTGTTCTTCAAGATGAAGGAGATGAATAATTACAGTGGCAGAGCAAAAAGGCCCAAAACAATTTATTGTGCTGCAAATTTTGCTGTACTAATTTGATAGAGATAACAAACAATTTATTATAACAACTGAAAAAATAATAATTCTAAACTTAAAATCAATTCAAAGCAACTATATAATATTATAAATAACAGTGAAACAAATTAAATAATAAATTAATATTAAAAAATATAATAAAAATAAAATAATTATAAGTTATTAAAAATTAATTTAAGTTTTAGAATACTTCCAGTGGTAATATTAAAACCACACTGAGGTACTTGTGCTTAAGACATCTCTGACTAAGCCTAGTCTGCAATATTAAATATTCAATTCGCTTCCCATTTGATCATTAAATAGAAACAAGTTGGGCAAGTCCTGCATGTTTTCATTCTAGAAGGAAAAACTAGGCTTACAATGTGCAGCTTGTGCAATACAGTTGCTCAAGTTGCAAAATGCCATCAAATTAACCTTATTATTTGATACAAAGTTGAAACCTTATTATTTATTGTTTGCACACCTCTAACACAAGCATTCAATTTCTTCCCTTATTATTTGACTCTGATTGACCCACCAGTGCTTCTCCATTTGTCTCAGTCTTTGTAATTCCATTGCTACTTCTTTCATGCTAGGCATCTCATCCCCTCTCAAATTCAAACACCTTTTGGCTAGCTCTGCCACTTCCTTAACTTGTTCTCTATTCTGATCTTCCCTTCTTATGTATTACTATATATAGCTATCCACATCGCTTTTCTCTATCGACTGATTCATATGCAAGTATTCAGGATCCAATTATCCTAGAGTTCCTTGCACCATCTTTGATACTTCAATTTGATCCTGAAAGAATGAAACTATAATGAATTGAAAGAATGTAATATTCAATATATTCACGTATGATGTTTAGGTACATATATATACTTGATAAGTCAACAAAGATAAGTACAAAAATTATCTCCTAAACAATAGTTTAACTACCTAGATAATAATAGATTCAGTTTACATGATTATCACTACTGATGCTGATCAGATCCTTTGGTGCGAACTTTGAAGCTCTAAAGTCTGAAAATTTTGCAGTGTAATTATCATAAAAGTATATTGGAGGACTTGATATCTCTATGGATGATTGGTGTTGAAGCCGAAGAATTAATGCAGAGATGATAATGCTTCCC